>JABUQX010072659.1:5000-10000 GCA_015478945.1 Trachelipus rathkii
GTTCTGGCTGCAAATTAATCAGCCATATATTAGTAGATAAACTTCCTCTCTCATTTTTAAGAGAGTTGAAGCTGGCGACTAAGGAACAATATCCGTCAATTAATCTGATTTTTAAGGAGCATAATCAGATAATTCAATCAATGCTGAGGTTTCGCACCTCTCAGACCTCAACTTCATTCCCATCAACTAAATCATCTTCTTCCAAAGGGAACTTCAAAAGGGAGAAGAGGATACCTTCTGATCAGAGGAGTCATACTTTCAACAATTCAAAAGGTAGTGGCTCTCTAAAAAGAACTACGTTCTCTTCTGAATCTCAATCAAATTCTAATTCAACTTCGAATCAATCTTCAAGGGAAGTCAAGTGTAAGCTGTGCAATGGAGACCATTACCTCTCTGACTGCACGGTTTACGTAAACCCTAAATCAAAAAGGGACAGATGTGTGGCATTAAACATGTGCTGTAACTGTTCCAGCATAAAGCACATGGCAGATACATGCCCAGCTAAAACACTCAATTTAAAGTATCCTTGCTATAAATGTAAGAGCCGAAAACATCTAGCCGCTCTCTGTTCCGCTGGAACCACTAATCAAAACAGGGAGCATTCTCGTCAAGAAAATGCTGATGAAGGAAATAAAGCTGATGTTAATCATCTTTGTATTAATACTGGGCAATCATCAGCTTCGCATATTCTGCCTACAATAACCATAATAGCAAGGCACAATAACAAATCAGTTCCTATTCGCTCTCTTATAGATTTGGGATCACAGAGAACATATGCTGGCCCTAAATTGCTTACTAAACTCGGAATCAACTGTGAACAATTACCTGTAATCAGAAATCCTATAAAAACATTTATCGGAGAAGAAGAACGTACATCGTACCTAGTCGACCTAGATATAAATTGCTGCTGCAATTCCTTCTTTAGAACCCCGGTTCTGGTCGACCCTTCTTTGGATGTTGGGTTTGCGGTTAAAGGGTTAGCATCAGCCATTAGTCGCATTTCGTTAAAATATAATGTGGCTGACAAGTCCTTTGTGGGCCCTTATGGGGATTCGGTCGATGACATCGACCTTCTTTTAGGTACTGACACTTTATGTCATATGAAACACTTCCAAATTATCGATTGTTTGGAAGGTAGTGCCATTCAGACTTGCTTTGGGTTGGTTCCTTTCGGCCCAGTGAATTCTTTTCTACTTCCTCATCAACAAGCCTTTCTATACAGAAAGCAGACTTCAACATCAACTCTTGATTTACAATCAAATCAAAGGGATTCATGACTATCCATGTCTGTCTCCTCGCTGCCAAAACACCTATTCCAAGCTTCTCCTAATCTCGTCAACTCGATCATTGACCCTCATCCTACTTACCCGGACGTTCTTAGCATTTCTTCAAATGAAATAAGTGCCGACCTGGGTTTGGAATATCTGTACAGCTTGGAGTCCTTGGGTATTCAGGAGGAGAAGGATTATGGTACCATCGATAAGGAATTTATCTCTAAATTCCACAATGCAATTCAATTTATCGATGGAAAATACCATATTGAAATCCCATGGATCCCAGAATTAGTGGATCAGGTCCCTTCGAATTATCGTATTGCTTTAAGTACGCTTAGACGAGTTAAAAATCGTCTTAGCAATCAAGGTCTTGATAAGGCCTACACTGATGTTTTTAAGGAACAGCTGAGATGTGGTATCATCGAAATCATCTCTGTTGATCCGAAGGAGTTCGATCATTACATATGGATCCCCCACAGGCCTGTAATAAAAATGGCTGATCAGGTTTCTACTAAAATCAGGCCTGTGTTCAATTGTAGCCTTAGAACAAAAGGCGCTCCTTCTCTTAATCAAGCCTGTTACCCAGGCATCGACTTGTTGGTTCCTTTACTTCGTCTCCTTCTTTCCTTTAGGACCAACAAATATGTGGTTGTCGCTGACATCTCGAAAGCCTTTCTTCAGATCTATCTTAAACTTGAAAGCGATCGTAACAAGTTTTGTTTCTTCTGGGAAGAAGATGGCCGACTTGTTACTTATAGGTACGCGACAATCATTTTTGGCCTTGCGGTATCCCCTTTTATCTTAGGAGCCGTAATAAGACATCATATTAAAAGCAAATATTCATTCGATCTGGTCTCTCGGCTTCTGGTCAATAACTTGTATGTGGATAATTTTATCTACACTCATTCATCCCCTGATGTTTTGAGAGACATCTATTCAGCCTCAGTAGAAAGGATGAAGGAGGGTGGGTTCAACTTGTGTTCCTGGAACACCAACCACCCTGATCTAAAAGCTCAAATCAAAGACGATCAAATGCTTTCCTCTCATAATTGTGATGAGGAAAAAGTCTTGGGGTATCTATATCATCCCGAAAATGATACCCTTAGATTAGCAGACTTTGACCTTACCTCAGTCGAATCAAAACGAGATCTTCTCTCCCAAGTAAACAAAATCTTTGATCCTCTTTCTTTTTTCCTTCCTGTAACCTTAAGGGGACGTCTGTTGATGAGGCGGACATGGGAGAAAGAAATGAGTTGGGATGACTCCATTGACCAGGATATAAAAGAAGATTGGGAGAAACTTCGTGCTGATCTCGACGACCTCAAAAACTTATCTTTTCAACGCTTCTGCTTTGAAGCATCAGCAAATTCAACTCTCAACATCTTTTGTGACGCAAGTTCACAATGTTATGGGTTCGCAGTCTACGTCACCGGTTCAGAAACTGTCCCGTCACTATTGTGGGCAAAATCTAAGGTGGCTCCTCTCAGGGGAAAAACACTTCCTTGTCTCGAGCTGTTATCAGTCTATTTGGCTCTTAAGTGCCTTCCACAAATATTGACGGGATTAACAGAGGTTGAATTCAAGGCTGTCAACATCTTCTCGGATTCCCAAATCGTCCTTGCATGGGTAGCGGGAGGAGGTAGCAAGACAAAACAAATTTTTGTCAAAAATAGAATCCAAGATATCAAAAGCATGGTCTCCTCCATGAGAGATGACAATTTACTGCCTATCTCTTTTCACTACGTTAAAACGGATGAAAACCCTGCCGACTTGATAACTCGAGGATTATCACATCGAGAGTTTGTCAAAAAACTAAGCCTTTGGAAATTTGGTCCGAACTGGCTCCGCTACGATCAGGTTTACTGGCCCAATTTCAGCAGTTCGGGGGGAGGAATGGTGGACCCTTCTTCAACATTTATGGTCATACAGGCCCCACCTCCTCCTATCATCAACATTTCACGATATTCTTCTTTGTCAACATTGTTAAGAGTATGCTCTCTTCTTTTCAAATTCGGTGTATCAACTCTTTCCTCAATCGATTGTGACAAAAAAGCTAGACTTTTCTTGTTAAAAGTTATGCAGCAGGAAAGCTTTTCTGTTGAACTTCGGTTTCTTAATGATGTTAAGTCAAACCCTGCTTCTGCTAAAGCACCACCTGATTTGGTTTCTCGTCTCAACCTCTTTTTAGATGACTCAGGGCTCATCAGAAGTAAGGGCCGTCTATCTCGGACTAATTATTATTGTTTTGAGGTGGTGAATCCTGTAGTTCTTAGTAAATCACATCATCTGACCTTTCTCATCATTAAAGATGCGCATGTTGCCTGTAAACACCTTGGCATTCAGGCAACCCTTACATGTATTCGCTTAAAAGGTTATTGGATTACATCAGCTCGACACACGATAAGAAAAATACTGTCGGAATGTGTCATCTGCAAAAAGTACAACAGCTTTTCCTTTCAATATCCAAAGTTCACAAATTTCACAAAAGTTCAAGTTAACTTTTATCGTCCTTTCAATAGTGTAGGTGTTGACTACACTAAACATTTCTTTGTCAAAGTCAAAGGTTCAAATCAACCACAAAAAATGTACATATTGTTGTACACTTGTCTCAACATTCGTTGTGTGTATTTAGATTTGATCCCTGACATGTCTGCAAAATCATTTGTGCAATCGTTCAAGCGTTTTGTCACCAAGTTTGGAGTTCCAAATTTCTTTTATAGTGACAATGCCCGTTCCTTTAATAGAAGCGCGGATGCTCTTGAACAATTCGTTGTTTCGGAAACAGGTTCCGAGTTTCTGCGTCGGAATCAAATTCAACATATCCGAATTCCATTGTACAGCCCTTGGATGGGAAGTATGTGGGAAAGATCAATACGGACTGTCAAAAACTGCCTCTACAAGACAGTAGGGCGTAAAAGCTTGGAATATTTCGATTTTATCACTATCCTGGCGGATATCGCCGACGCCATCAACTCGAGACCTCTAACTTACACATCTTCGGACAACGATATTGTACCCTTAACACCAAATTGTTTTTTAAAACCTTTGGCTAATACAAGTCTCATTTTAACTGATCCTACTTCTTCCAATTCACCTTCAAGAGAGGAACTTATTCAGTCCCTCAAGAGATCTTCGGAGATGTTCGAGGACTTTAGAACTCGATGGTATACCGAATACCTCTTAAGCCTGAGAGAAGTAGGAAGAGATCTGTATCAGGTCGCATGGAAGAATAAAGTAAAGGTGGGGGACGTTGTACTCATTAAAAGTCCTGTAAAGGAGCGCCCATATTGGCAAATGGGCATAATCCAAACGCTCATATATGGAGATGATGGTAAAGTTCGTTCAGTCAAAGTCCGTACCCCAGGAAGGCTAATAAATGTGTATCCTATTAAACATTTATTCCCTCTGGAATTATCTTTGACTCATAGTGGGAATCGGAATAACTCGTTAGGAACTGATGCCCCTTCTACTACGATGGTTCCTTTACCATCTTCTTCTCAGGCAACCAGTCCTAGTGTAATCCCAACCGTAACCAATGATAATTCCACAACAAATCAACAATCTCGTCCTAAAAGAAAAGCGGCGGTCGTGGCGCGATCTAAATTTCTCAATGTCGGTATCGATTCGGAATCGGAATCAGAAGAATCCTCAGATTCAGATGATTAGTATCATTATTTCGGATAATTTAATGATTAAAGATTTTTTTTCTTTTTTTTTGTTATGGCA
>JABUQX010072659.1:17500-32500 GCA_015478945.1 Trachelipus rathkii
CTCATTCTACACCTCTCTTCTTCTCGCCTTCTCTGTCCTCACCTCCAGCGATTCGCTATGCAGGCGCTACAGGAATTCTTTCTGCCCTCAACTCTCGGTAGCTCTATTTCTTATGCGTGTATATTTCCCAGCCGGTCAAATTTCCCAAGAATTCCACTCCACTACAACACACCCGCTTAACAAACGAACCATCATTCCATCCCTTCTATATGGCCAAATCACCATTTCTCACACGTATTCACTCTATTTATATTCTCTCATTTTTAACTTACCTTTCTTCACACCCATATTATAGCAACTACTTAATTGGTAGTTCATATCCTAATTTTATCAAATTCATTCTCAAACCTAATTTACAATGGCCCTAAAATTGTTACCATTCAGTACACAGTTGTACCCAGATCATATACCTTTTTTATACTCAAGATCATAGTTTACACTCACACTATAACTTAACACAGGTAACAACATACTGGCAAAACCCTAGCGCACTCAAGACTTAGTCCCTTTACATCCATCAAGGATTTAATTGCATCAGCCACCTTCCTACCATTCACATGTTTCCTACTACACTCTGCATCCTCTGTTCCTTTCATCCAACATATATCTTAAAATATTTAAACTAGACATTGATTACCAGTTGCTTACACCTTCTATACAAAACTTCACACCTAGCGAATTCCCTCACTCACTAACCATAAACGTTACTCTTATCTTACATTTACTTCAAACCCCTTACCTTTTACACCCTACACCCTGCCAAACTCCTTTAACAATCCTCTCAAACCAAATCATCTGCGTATAATAAGTAGGGTATCCTCTACTATGAAAATTGCACAAAGCTTTAAAATATGCACACCCACGAACATCTACTCAGATACTAAATACGAAGCAAGCCTATTTCTCGATTTTTATTGTATTTTTCCACTATTTTTCCTAATTCCAAAATTTATATTAAAATATTCGCTTATTTTTTGAATTTATCAATATCTTATTTTTATGTAAATTTTGTCACTTAATTACTGTATATAAAATGACCCAATTCTTTCAATAATTCTTGAATTATGTGAATTTGGTACCGTAGTAAAAAATATAGCCAAATGTCGGCAAACTCTGAACAGAATAGAATACAAAAATCACAAATTTTCGTTATTTTTTTTTTTTAATTAAGAATAAAGAGGAAATGAACGAACATTAAGAGAAAGACTCCAAAAAGCGTTTATCTCTCTCGCTCAAAGCATTTAGCTTTGCTGCTAATTTCCGCAACTTTCATAGTGTTTCGCTGTGAGTAAACTTACCTACATCGCGCGCGCACAGTGTTTACCATGTTAAACTTCTAAGAAAGGCAGGTGCTGGAGTTATCGCAAGCTTCGTATTGACTAGCGAAAATTTTTTATTCACTGATTGTTCTCGAGAATGCAATTAGATATAAAATATTAATTTATTGACCTAAAAGAGCGTTAGAAGAATAAATAATTATCGACATCTTTATTCTTAAATCACTTATACTGACAATAAAAATTTTAATTTTATTATTTTTTTACCCCGTAAGTATGAGCCCACTAAGCAAAACAATAAGGATTCCGCCCCTGATATAATATATAAATATATATAATATATAATATATATATATATATATATATGACTATATATATATATAATATAATATATATATTAATATAATATATATATATAGTATATAATATATATATATATATATATAATATATATATCATATATAATGGTACAAAGTACTTAACGCCCACACGGAACGGGAGCTCGGATCAAAAAAAATTTTCCAGGTAGCCTCTATGATACAAAAATAGACGGTATAATGCTAAAATGGGGAATAAAAAATAAACAATCATATCTATCAAAACTACATAGCTATGGGACAGCGAAAAGGAATAACATTTTCTGAAATCCTGTAACTTTTATATATAAAGAAAATGTAATTAAGAATACCCCAAGGATCGGACCGGCACCGTATGGCAGAGTCGGTCTCTCGCTTCCCGGGGAACTACGAGGTAGGACTATTTCCCCCCTTCGGGAAGGGTCTCGTCATATATAGAACTACACCCCCTTTGGTATTGTTCGCGGTGTCCTGCCTTACCCCTACGGGTATGGATAACGTCCCTACCCTGTGAACCTACATTGCCGTGTATACCTTTACAAATATATTAATATATAACAATTTCGCCCCTATAACAGGTAAAAAAAAAAAAAAAAAAAAAAAATTTATTTCGACCCTAGAACAATCTGATTTATGTATCATAGATGCAACCTGTGTAAAAAATATTTTGATCCGAGTTTTCCCTTCGTGTGGGGTATATAGTAAACATTTGTCCATATATATATAATATTCAGAAGTTGGGTACATATAAAGCGCAAATAAAATGAAAGTCGCAACTAAAGCGCAAAGCGTATATTAGACGCTTTTAGGTAAAAACTATTAGTTGCGTCTTTTGAGTGAGCGTTTGCGTACTAATATATGAAAATTTCTATAAAAATGTGCGCTTATTGCATTTAGGCGCTTAACAACTTTTTTAAGAGCAGCTAAAAAGCGCTAAATTGCGCTCTATATATATAAATAATTTGCGTTTGCGCTATATCTAAATAATTTGCGCTTATATAAATATATATTATTATATATATATATAATTATAATTATTATATAATATTATATTATTATTATATATATACTAAATATAATATATATATATATTTATATATATATAATATATATAACTATATATATATTATATATATATATATTTATATATTATAAATTATATAATATATTATATATAAATATATCTATATATATGTAAATATTATATATATATATAAATATATAATATATATATTATATATATATATATTATATATATATATATATATATATATAATATATATATATATAATATATAAGTATGAGTGTGTGAGGGGTGTGAGAGAGGGTGAGTGAGTGAATGTGCGAGGGTGAGAGTGAGTGTGGAAAGGTGAAAGTGAATGTGCGAGGGTGAGTGTGAGAGTGAGTGTGTGAGTATGAGTGTGAAAGTTAGAAAAGGTTGGAAAAAAAACAGCAGAACAAAAGGAGTTCTCAAGAGAGGACATATAAGAGAAAGAGAGAAAGGAAAAAAAATCAGAAGAGCTATTCAACGTGTGCTCTGGGAATTTTCGTCTTTGAGAAAATTAAATTTAAGAGGAATTAGTTTGCGGAACGCCTGATTAGTTTTCAAGGCTGCTGCGAAGATACGAATGGAGAAACGAGAAAATTACATCTTATTTGTAATTAGGGAGTCGTTTTCGGTATTTTAAAAGCCACAAAACAGAGCAAAAAATTACCTAAAAATTCAAGTAATAACTGTTATTCTTTTCTCCGCTTTAGTTTATAAATGTTTTCAAATCTCAGAAGAATTTTCTCTTCCTCATTCATAAGGGATAACTTCATCTACTCCCTGAGATAATTACTTTCACCTTACAGTGAACTCTATGAAACAAAGTATAAAAAAAGTATATATATATATATATATATATATATATGTTTATATAATAATTATATATATATATATTAATATAATATTTATATATTAATATAGTTATATATATATATATATATTATATAGCGTAAAGTTACTTAAAGCCCACACGGAACAGAAGATTGGATAAAAAAAAAATTTTCACAGGTAGCATCAATGATACATAAATAAATGTTTTAGGGTCGAAATGAAAAACAAAAAAAAAAAACACAATCATATCTCAAAATAAACATATCAATGCTTTTAAGCGAAAAGGAATACATATTTGGAATCCTGGTTAAATTTTAGTAAGAGAATATTAATTAAGAATACCCCAAGGGATAACCGCCCGATGGCAGGAGTCGGGGTCTCTCGGCCTTCCGGAACCCCCGCTCTAGGACTATTTCCCCCCTCGGGGAGGGTCCTCCGAACCACCAGCTCTCTTTGGTATTTGTGTTTCGCGGGGGTTCCTCCGCCCCTCCCCTACGGGTATGGAAAACGTCCCCCTGTGTTCCCGTCGGCTCGAGCCCCATACATTGCCGTGTAAAACCTTTTCAAATAATATATATAATTTTCGCCCCTAAAAAAAAAAAAAAAATAAAAAAAAAAAAAAAAAAAACAAAACAAAAAAAAATCAATTTCTAAAAAAGAAACATCTATTTATGTATCATAGTGGCTACCTGTGAAAAATTTTTTTGATCCGAGCTCCGTTCCGTGTGGGCGTTAAATAACTTTGTCCATATATAATATAAATAATATATATATATACTATATATAATAATAATATATAAGTATTATAACCATAATATATATTATATATATATATATATATATATAATATATTATCTATTATTTGGATATATATAATATATAGATATATATTTATTATATAATTTATATAATATTTATCTATGTATATAATTTATATATATATGATATATATATATTTATATATAGTATATAATATATTTATATATATAATATATACATATACCTATATAATATACTATAATATTTATATATATATAATATATATATATACATATATATTATATATATATAGGAATAGCTCTTACTATCTTTTATATATATATATAATATATAACTATATATAATATACCTATATATATAAATATTATATATATATATATAATATATTATATAATAATATATTATATTATATATTAATATATATATATAGTATATATATATATATATATATATATATTTATATATATATATATATATATATAGGGAAGCGCACTTACTATCTTGGTTTTCTTACTATCAAAAATTTCTCCCCTCTTGCCAAAACACATATAATTTAATAACTTCCGTAAATCAGCCATTCAGTCTCCAATATGTTTCTAATACTAATTTATTTCAAAAAGCTAATCTCCGCATCCATCCTTTAAATCTAATTCTATCCCAGACGACTCTGGCTTTTACTCATCCACCTCCTCCCTAATTCCTCTTAGGAATCCCTATTATTTAACTGAGATTACACATGATCATTTGCATGACATTTCCCAACGTGTTGGCAAATGACATATTCAAGACTTTTGACATGACATGCACCATTGTTTTCTAAGCTCCCTTCTTTCGGGTTATCTCTTTCACTTTACTTACCCATGTCTAGATTTCTTTCAAATTGCTATCTTCAGTTGTCGTAGCCGATATGAATCATTCATTTCATGTTAGAATCATTGTTCATTAAATAAATAATGAAAATATATATATATTAGTATATATATATATAATTTATGATATATATATTTTTTCTGTGAGATGATTATTATATCTTTTAATTGTATTTTATAAATAGGAAATATTGCTTAGGTAAATATTACATATAATATATACGTCTATGATACGAAATTATATAATGTGATATATATAGTAATATCCTTCATTTTATGTTAAAATCAGTGTTCATTAATGAGTTCATCTTTTATATCTTATGTCCTTTTCCTACTTTTCATTGAAGATTATTTTAGCTGTTTTTCTAACATTATAAATTGACATGCTGACGACTTGACACGGATTAGTCTAATCAATTCAAATCCTCCTCCTCCCTCCTCATTTGTATCTAGATACGAGTTGACTCTCGAAATTCAGCTTTCATTCCTGCTGATCTGGATAATGTACCCGGTAAGGAACCCTGAATTTTAACTCCTTTTAAATCACGACCTCTAAAAAGCTCTCTCACAAAACACCCTTCAACTTCCTTTCTTTCGGCGGTTCTAGAGTTTCATCTGTGGACAATATTAACATTCTTAGTCGCGTCATAAATTACAATGCTTGATAAGGAAGATCAAGGATATTGGGAAATCTGACTAGATATAGTTGTTTTCCCTTATTTTTTTCCTTTATTTTGCCATTATTTGGAGTACTGTACTATTTCCACATCTGGTAAGGGGGGGGGGGAGACAATTCCACCCAACTTTTGGGAATTATAAACTTTGGCGATCAATCTCATTTCTATTGGTACGAAAAATGACACTCGGGTTCTATACACTGAAACTCTCTCGCAGCACGAGAGGTGAAGAGTTTTCAGACGAATTGTGCGTGGAGAATAACGAATTCCAGGTTTTTCGTTGTGGCACCTCTACCTTTCCAGTAACCTCTGCTCTGTTGAATTCTTTTTAATGTTCTATAGTTTATACCGAATTTAAATTCCTTCAATTCAAAGCCTACATTACTTGTGCTCGTCTCAGAGATTTACGATAGGTATAAGTCGGTGCTGGCCGTTTTTTTATTTTGTGATCAATTATTCGATTAATAGATCTTTTGCCCTTAAGTGATGATATCAGCTTAAAAGAATGAATTAAGGGGAAAAAGCTAATTTTAGTGCAATTATAGAATACAAGCTATATGACTATCCAATTCATCATTAAATTATTTTATATATACCCAGAAGCATATTTCACATTTCCCTTTACGAGTTCAAAAATCTCATTATTATTATTATTATTATTATTATTATTATTATTATTATTATTATTATTATTATTATTATTATTATTAAATTTATATATATTGTTATTATTATTATTAAATTACTATATATTATATAGATCAATTAATAATACATGTAAATTTATAAGCTATTATTATATTATTAATTAATATATATTCAATATTAAATTATTATTATTATATCTAACATCAAAAATAATTTAGCTTAATAGGATATAAAAAAGATATATAAATTTGTATATTTATATATACTAAAAACTTACTAATCGATAAATGAGAGTGATTTTTTCTGCTCAATATATATATAAAAATAATTTCGAGAGTGAATAAACCAATCGATCTAAATTATAAAATTCAGATATCTAATAATAATAATATATATGAACGTATATTTTGCAGAAGACAAAAATGAACGATGAAAAACGTATCCCCACATAATAAGCACTCCAATATAAATCCAACTTTTAAATAACAATATATATATATAATTTTTACAATTATATACATTTGAATATTTTTAAAATTCATGTGTAATATAAAATATTTTTGAAAAGATTAAACATTTAGTTCAATTATTTTATTATTAATCAAGGATTATATTAAATTATTATATATTATTATATTAATATTATTTAATTATTATTAATTTATTTATATATTTATATTATATTATATTTATTATTATTATTATATTTATTATATTATTTATTATTATATTTATTATTATTTATTTATTATATATTTATAATTATTAATTGAATTAATTATATTTTTATTTATTATATTAATTTATAATTTATTATATTTATTTTATAATTAATATTATATATTTAATTATATTAATTATTATTATTATATTTAATTTATAGGCCAATTTATGTGATCTTCAACGCGTGTGTAATATTTATTTTTTTTCAGCCGGGATAATCCAATATTTTGAAGATTAACCACACCTTTTATATAGATAATTTAATTATTATCTACTCTAAACGAATATGATTTGCAGGAGAACTACCACGGACTAGCTTTGAAAAAACTAGGACTAAAGTGCATCAATAATTTATTTAATAAAAGAGTTAGACATCAAGAAAAGTGATTTAAATAAAGGAAAATAAGAATGAAAGTCGTTGAAGTCGTTGAAGTGTAACTCTTGAAATTTTGAATGCAGTAAATCTTTACCACAGTACCCTCTCTTAAATAATCACTAGGAACCTGTATAATCCAGTGTGAATTCCAGGAGGTTCCTGTGGTGTAGGATACTTGATTTATTAAGTATTAATAATATTAATATATATAATATAAACCCATATAGCCATCTCCAGCGGTCGTGGAGAGTAGTTGGTTTAGTCAGTAGCTCTTGAGAGATTCCACCTAAATGAGCAATAAGAGGGGCAACACATTACATCTATTAATATAACACATAGTACAGATTTTGAAAAAATATAGGAACGAGAAGTTTTAAAGAGAGGTATTAAACTTACTCACTACTTGCCAAAGGAGACGGGGAGTAAGATCAAAAAAACTCTTGTGCTATATATAATTAGAATAAGATAAAAATTCACTTTTTCACTCAGCTCACTGTTAAGATTTTTTTTTATCTTTTAATTAAAATTTAAAAAATAATTAATCAGTTTGATAATAAACTTGCGCCTTATTATTATTTCATATTTTTTTGGCGCTCCTAAATTATAATTGTGCTAATTTAAAAAAAAATTTTGAATTTGCGGACTAAAATGTGCGCTTTAATTCATCATTGGGTCTTTTTTTTGATAAAATTGTGGCTTACATAATTTATTGCGTTTAGCGGACTAAGTTTCGGACAATGTGAACCGCCTATATTGCGAGCTATTGAGCGGACTTATTTTTTTGGAAAAAATTTTGCGGCTTTTTGCGCTTGCGGACTTTAGAGTTTTTCTCCACTTTGCGCTTTAATTGGCGTAATTTGCGGCTCACTAATATAAATATATAAATAATTGCGCGCATCCGCCTCTGATATAAAGCAACAGACCCACCAAGTTTATTTCTTTTCAATTCAAATTTAGTAAGAAAATATAAACTAACTCCTGAGTGATTCTATTTACAATCTTCCTTATACCAAGAATTTTACAGAATCCCGGTAGCACTCCGCGAACGGTATGCCGAATCCACTATGGCCAAAAAATAATATGAGCTAAAAAATACGCGACTTAAACCTATGGAGTTCTCTTATTCAATAGGAATAAAGGACCCGCCTATGGCAAGGACAGATATACCTATCAGGCCACGCATCTCAGCTCCACTCAGGTCAAAGGCAACACAGGGCCCATGTAAGGAGAAGACGCACTCTATATCGAAGAAATAATTTTGTTAGATGTACATACTGCAAATACCGCAGATCAATTTTGAGTATGATAAAATAATCCTTCAATGATTCTTCACTTACCAGGAATAGATCCAGAGCCCTCGCCCTCGCGAACGGTATGGCAAGCGTGTTACCACTTGACCAAACCGGGCCCGGATCTAATCCTGGTAAGTGAAGAATCACTCAAGGAGTTATTATAACTTATTTATATATATAATATATATTATATATATATTATTATATATATATATATATTATATATACTATATATAATATATAATATATATATATATATATATTAATATAATATATTATATATATATATATATATATTTATATATATAAATATAATATATATATATATATATATATACACACACAAAGGTACAAATTTCTCTATAATTCAATGAAAGGATTAGGTAAATTCAAAGTGAGAACAAAATTTACAAAATCGGATTTAAAAACGGCATAAAATAAATTATGTGATGCGAAAACATAATAAATTAACGGTCTACCTCTTCTGCCTCTGCCTATTCTTTCTTCTAATTCAACAAAACAACACAACAACAACAACAACAACAACAACAACAACATTAAGAGCAAAGAAACGTCACAATAAATCCTTGTTAGAATGCTTTCGCAAAGACACTAGCGATTTAAGGATAAATGTTTAAGAGCGAGGCAATGCAAATGATTTTATGAATGTTTTTTCCAGCATGAAAATTGGCGAAGACTAAATGGAGAAAGAAAGGAAAGCACATTCGAAGTAAAAATACTTCCACAACACACAAAATTGGCTACAGATGTTAATTTCCCCCCAAAAAAATAATGAAGGTCGATTCTAAGAAATTTCAGATTGCATTCGCAATCATTCAGCGGACATTGGAGTCTCCCTATACCTATATAAAAAAGATTAGATCTTTCAGTAGTAGTAGTAGTAGTAGTAGAGTAGGAGTAGTGTAGTAGTAGTAGTAGTAGTAGTAGTAGAAACATATCCAGAAAAATGAATTAAAGGATGAAAGGCTGATTTACATACGTTATTAAAGATGTTTTGGCAAGAGAGCAGAAATTTTGACAGTAAGAGAACAATTAAGCGGGTAAGGGGGGTATTTTCATTTATTGATAGTGTTTATAATACATTGAATAATATCCCTGCAACGCCTAGGAAGATCGAAACTGAATGAAAATTAGCAAAAACAATAGGAGAACGAGAGTTTCAATATTCCTTGCATGTAGTCAATATCTCTAGTCTGAATGGTACAAGAACAAGTGAGATCAAACCATGGATTTTGGGGAGAAAATATTCTGTCGAAGGAATTACAGCCCCCACCTTTTCAGCAGACACTTTAAGGATCAAAAGAGTCACTAGCGTAGAAGCTATGTAGATCCCCCAATTATCCCAATAAAAGTGTTAGTAGATACGCTTATGACAGGGTGGTGATGATTGAGAAAATACAACGGTGAGAGTTAACATTAAAGAGCTATAAGAGAGAGTGTAGTTATATTTGACTCCACCACATTATGTGTCTTTAATGTGTGCACGTTGTTTATCTTTAATGATATATAGTACTCTTGTATTTGTATTGATATTTTTTTTGTAAATAAAGAACTTTCAAGAATTGTTTTGGACGGTCAATAAAATATGTGTAGGTTCCTTAAATCAATGATACTGAACCTTAAGAAAGCACAACGTTTGTCTCAGTCTCCTTTCCACCTCCTTAATAAGTGATAGAGAAGTAGTCTAATACTTAAGATCTTGAGTGTTATCAGGCGACATCTCTTTATCTTATTTACTTATCTTCACTGAGTTTAATCAAAGACAGAAGTAACAATATTCTCGAAATAAAATAGTATGAGTGACGTAACAACACTCAACTTAAATTTATACCAGTAACACCCCAGTGGGTAGCTAAACTACATAAAAAAAAACACTGAACACTGAATTTTTTTTTTCATTTTAGAAGCAAATTGAGGAAAATTAACAAATAAGAACAACATAAATATATATATATTAAAGTATAATTAGTAATTATTTTAAATAATGTGTTAGTCAACATGTGTATAACAGATTCCAGTAGTGATTTTTGCCTTTAGAAATTATCTATTTAAAAACTGTGCATCTAAAACTACATTAACACCATCAAAATAGCATAAAGAAATAGCGTTTTTAATCAATCTTCTAATAAACATCGTTTTTTAATTAAAACCAATATTTTTATTTTTTTTTAATAAAAACTCAATTATAGGTTTTTGTGTTTTTTCTTAAAAAAATGATGTTTTTTTTCCAAACACCATATAATATAAAGAGAAAATTCTAAACCAATATATATATATATATATATATATATATAATATTATATATAATAATATATCATAAAAGAATATAAATTTTTCAGTTGTTCTCACAATTTGTGGATATAGGGGGATGGGGAATTGGATCCGAACAAGGATTCAGCTGTATTGGGCCGAGTAAGACCCCTTTCACACTAAGCAAATCAGAATGAGTCAGAATCAACAAGAATGTGGGTTATAAAGATTCAGGGATGTTCCTTCCGTAAACAATAGTGATAATATATTTGGCCTATTCCACCGAAGAATCTTGAAATCATAATATCCCGGTTTCAATCTATCTCCGTCACTCATTCGGTATGATATATTTTAGTCGGTCTTGATCATCAGTCTGAAAGAGTTGGGCAGAATTCATTCAGATTGATTCATCTATGTGAAAGGTGAGAGTCGTAAGTCAAATTATTGTTGATTTCTTCTTTTGATTTTACATTTCCTTTATGATTTTAATTACATTTGGTTATGTGAAAGGGAGGTGGGCCTAATATGTACAAAAAGTTGGCTAAGCCACAGTCTGAATCCATAAGACTGGCCAATTCTGCTGGGTCCACTGTCCGAAATCAAAAACTCGGTATGTCACCAATATATATATATATATATAATATATATATATATATATATATATATATATAACTATTATATATTATTATTATATTATATATATATATATATATTATATTATATATTTAATATCAGTATGGATTTAAACTAATATTATTTACATGTATATTAAAATTAATATTAATTCATATTAAATGTATTCTTTTTTTTACAATTTTTTTATATTATTAACAAAAAAAGGTAAAAAATTAAATTAAACTCACACAAAATTAATTTAGTTCATTTACTTTTAAACTTTCGTAGTAAGCGACATACGTTCCTAGACTTCTAACCTATATATAATATAATATATATATATTATATTTATAATATGATGATTAAAACCCTTTGTTGGGAAACAAGGAAATAAGTATAACTATTATGTTTATAGGCTAAGGATAAAAAACACATAAATAATCACATTAATTAAAAACTTATAATAGCATCATTTGCGAGCTTTCTCATTGTAAGTAACATGAACCTTTACTTCTAGCTTTTACAATTAAACATATAGCCTATAGTAAGGCGAAAAATATCACTGTGATCTTCCTTATTGGTGAGATTCTATTTTATTTCTGAGGAATTTGGTTATCTAAGAAAAATATTTTTGTAGAATGCTGAATATCTCTTCAATAATTTGTTCTAGTATATAGTCTATTAGCTTGATCCACCATAGGGCTGACGTAGTTTAAATTGGAAGATTGTATAGTGCAGGAATTAGCTTCCACCGATTTTTTGATTATTATTGATAATGTAATATTTTCGGAATTATTCAGCATTTCTTATTAGTTAATGTGAATGATTGTTGTATTAAGTATATCTAGTATGGTGTTAGTTAAAGGCAAGAGTTTTCCTCCGTGTATGTTTAGATCATGTTTATGCTCTGGTAATTTCTGCGTTTGAAATCTATATTTTCACCGAAATAATGGAATATGCTGCTAAAGAGTGTTACAGTGGGATTTTATATACATGGGGGTTCGTTTATTTTTGATTTCGGTGTTTTAGTACAGTTTTTAATTTAATATTATTTGACGGGAACTAGTTGTATTATGTTGGAAGTTGAATTTTTGTTATATGCATGTCATGTAGATTTGATCTTAATACAGAGTTGATTGGTTATGTATCTAGTTCTCTTCTCTGATATGCTGTTTGAGTTAATTCTACATAATTCTTAAGAATTAAGTTTGTGTGTTTCTTTTAATCTATCCTTGCTTAATTTTTACTTTATCTGTTTTCACATGACGTGTATATTTTTCATCTATAGTGAGAGTAGGAAAACTGTAAAGTATTTTATTATTGAATAATTAAGTATATATAATGTAGAAAATCACTAACCAAATCAGATAAATAAACAGAATCGCTTAAAGTATATAAATATATATAAAATAATCAAGAAGTCACTGATCGTAGGATCAATATTTATCATGATTCGTACGTACTGTCATATCACCATAATGTAATTTCAAAACGCAGAAAAACCCAGCATAGAACATGTGAGAATCACTAAGTTACTAACACCACCTTGATAACGGGACCACACACAACTCGCTTGGGAGCCCATAGTTGAGGAACCACAATACGATTCAAAAAAAATTTTTCACAGGTAACATCTATGATATAAAATTTTAAAATAATAACAACTCACAAAATAGTACATAATATTGTTGACGTCACTTTTGCATCTTTGCCCCTAAACTAACTTAAGTACAAAAATTTTTTTTTTTACCTATGATCATTTCTATTGTTGTGTTCACGCGGCTGGTGTTGCGGAGGCGTAGACGGCTTATTCTCTCTATATTTAGAGGAGGAGAAGGAACAGGACTATAACGATAAACAGTGCATGTAAGTGATTACAAACAATTCACAAAAATTTCATTTAGAATAACCAACTTCCTCAGACTAAATAGAATCACTAGAAGACATTTTTCGCCTTGTTTTTACTTGTCAAAAGCTGAGAAGGTCATGTATTACCTAACAAATGAGAGCTCGCTCAATATGTAATATAATTTTATAATTGTTTTTATGTTTTTTAAATATTAAACTTTACTTAAAAGCAACAAAGGGTTTTAATCAATTCATATATTATCAAGAAAAGCGAAAATAGTTTTCATAGAAATATATATATATATTATAATATTTAATATATATATATATATATATATAATATATATATATATTATATATATATATCGGAATAGTTATTCAATTTATATATATTATATATAATATAAATATATATATATATTATATATTTATTATATATATATATATATATTATATATATATATATATATAATATATATATTATATATATATATAATATTATATTTATAATATATATATATAGTTAATATAATATATAGGTATATATATATTATGATGACCGATGTCAAAATTTTGACTGTTTGCGGTGCGGATCTAAGAGGGATGAAGGATGCGATGCGGATGTTTACTCTTTGAATTTGAATTAAAAATTATAATATATATATATATATATATATATATATATATTAAGTATAGTATATTATATATTATATAATATATATAATATATATATTATATATTTACAGTTTTCACCACCAATCACGGGCAGAGCCCATTCAGGAGAGGGTGTTGCACCCTAAAATTTCATCCGCTAGCGCAATTACGCAGATGAGCACAGACGCAGGCTTTAAGTGAGGGAGATTAAATTCACAGGAAAACACAGAAGATGGAGAGATATTCCACAAAACAGAGGTGGCAGAAAAGAAGCACCGGCACGAACTAGCCTGGAGTTACCAATATCTACAAAAACTCGTTCGCAGACACAGCACCCGTGACTACGAGGGCGTCGTAAGGTGGTGGTACGCGAGTGGTAAGTTACCTTGAAACCTGCCGCTGCGGGTACCTATAAAAAAGAGATAAAGCACCAACATCGCGCCGCAAAGATAAAGAGTCAGTGAACATGAAAGTACAGAACAGTTTATAAAGCCTTTTGGCTTTGACTCGACCCTATCTAATATTATACTATATTATACTTAATATATATATATATATAATACCTATCATAGTTTCAAGTATATATACTTATACTATATGTATATTAATAAATTTTGTAAGGTATTAACACGGCATGTAGGGGGCTCGAGCGACGGGGAACACAGGGGGAGAACGTTTTCCATACCCCGTAGGGGAGGGCGGAGGAACCCCTGCGACACCAATTACCAAAGAACG
>JABUQX010072659.1:37500-40000 GCA_015478945.1 Trachelipus rathkii
GAAAATTTTAAGACAGTATACACTTATACGCATCGTGAATTTAATTATTTTACAAGTTGTTTTTTTTCCTACCTAGGAATCTAATAAAACACTCGTTTTATTTAAAAAAAATTAAATAAACATTTATTTGTTCTTAATGCACATTTCGGATAAAAATAATTAATATTTAAATTCTAATACCTGAATTTAGCCTTTGGCATCTCTTACTGTAAATACTATACATAATAAATAATAATTTTATAACAAACAATATTTAATAAAATAAATAAAAATAATAAAGAAATTAATAAAATACTAATAATAAAATAATAAAATAAATAATAATGATATAATAATAATAAGAAAATAATAAAATAAAAATTAAAATAATAATGTAAGAAAAACAATTACAGTTACTCATCGAATCAATTTTAAATTGACCTAAAATTGTAAAATAGCAATAACTCAAATATCTAATGTGAATGTTTTTGGGTTTATATATATATATATATTATATAATAATATAAAAATAATATAATAATAATTTGCAGTCAAAATATATATAATATATATATATATATATGTATAATAATAACTGTAGCTAATATAATATAAGAGGCCAGTGGTAAAAAGAGAGTTTAGGATAGAATATATGAGGACATATATATATATAAAATATATATATATATATATTTATGTTTATATTTTTATTTTTTAATATATATATATATATATATATATATATATATATATATATATATATATATATATATATATATATATATATATATATATATATATATATATATATATATATATAAATATTAATATAATAATAATAATAATAATAATAATAATAATAATAATAATAATAATAATAATAATAATAATAATAATAATAATAATAATAATAATAATAAATATATATATATATATATATATATATAAGTAGTAAAGGGTGGACAACTAACCGCCAAAATGTTGCAAGGCAATGTTGCATGCAATGTTGCAAATGTTGCAAGCAACATTTTGCAACATTTGGTTTTTGACGTTTGATACGTCAAAGTTAGGGTTTTTAAGGTCGGTGAGACCGAATTTAAGGTCTGGAAGACCGTTTTTGGAGGTTTAGTCCCCCAAAGGGGGCTTTTTGGTTCCTAGAAGGTTTTAAATGATCGGTAGATCATTTTTGATGGTTTCAATCGATTTATCGATGTTTTTTACCCCTATATCGATGTTTAAATCGTCTTTCTACGTGCTCTGGTTGACTTTTTACATTGAAAAATATAATCGAAAGAAAATAATTACTATAATTAACATTCGATTAATCGTTGTAGTATGGCGCCAGTTTGTGCTCTACCCCGTTTTCTCAAAAAGTATAAGAGGTATCGCTTTCAAACTTGGTATATGTTCTATGTATGTGTTAAGTTCGTTACACGCGAAATTTCAAGTCTATAGGATATATATAGGGGGTACCTCCCCCCGAGAGCCAAGGTGAAATATATCGTTATGAAACTTGGAATATAATCTATGTATGTGATAAACTGATCACAGGCGAGTTTTGGTGACCGTAGGTCACCCCTAAGGGGGTGCTGCCCCCTTAGCGCCAAGGTCAAATTCGTCCTGAAAACCATGTTAGGCTTAACGTATCGGGCTAAAATTTGGATGTGAGCTATATGATGACGTAATCTCGTCGGAGACGAGATTACGTACCCCGTAAGGGGGGACGCTGCCCCCTAAAAATTAAAATAATCGTAGAAGATTGAAACTTGGAGACGGGGTACAGGATTTGGAGTCGAAGACGGAGTTGGAGTTGTCTAATTATCATATAGACCATCGAATAACTGGAAACATAACAAAGTTTTAAATAAACATAACATAAAAATAAGTCCTTTGAATAAAATATCATAGTAAATTGTAATAGTTTACTGATTTTAAAGCAGTAAATCAGTAAATCAGTAAATCAAACCATCAACCCCTCCCACCTTTCCACCATGACCATTTGATCTATTGATCTATTGATTCATGTCATATTTCGAGTATCATTTCGGCTAACCATAACACAAAAATAAGTTCTTTATATACTAACCATCGAATATATGCTACCATTACAAAGTTTTTACATTAATAAAGCTAACATAACACAGCCTGAACTAAGAATATAATGTACAACGACAAACCTAACCCACCATACGTACATATAAACTACTAACATTAACAAATTTCCGCACTTAACAACAGTAAAGTACCTAATACTTCGTACAAAACGTAACCTATTCACACTTTTTCAAGCATATCTCTAACATATCAATGTTAATTTTACATTAACATCGTAATATTTAACAAAAATTCATCATAACCTCGTCTAAATATCATAATCCCCAACGAATAATTGCAAACATAACAAGTGCTAACCAAACATAACATAAAAAAAACAAAATTTTATCACAGTAAAGCGTAATAGTTTACCGATTTTAAAGCAGTAAATCAGTTAATCAGTAAACTATTACGTTTTACTGTGATA
>JABUQX010072660.1:0-7500 GCA_015478945.1 Trachelipus rathkii
AGAAGACTGATTAAAAGACTCGGCAACCATTTCGAGTGTATCGTAAAAGATATAAATCAGCCAGAAATGGTCAGAAAAGCCCTTTAATTCCTAATCCCATAACACAGAAAACGTAAAAATTGCGTTGTGTTCTTTCTATATTAAATTCAAACATTCCAGAAGTACAAGGGTATTGCTCTCATATGAGTAACTACTCCTAGCCCTAGGTTCACCTGATTTTTTTACGGTATGTATATATATATATACAGAGTAAAATATATAGTATGTCTATTCAAGCATTATATTGCAACGTATATAGACATACATAAATTTTCCTCCAAACCTTGACTCATTGTCATATGACGATGTTGCAAGGGAGTAGGAGGAGGTCAGTTTCACATTTCAGATAATGTCGCTGGATACCAATGCAGCAGTCATCCGACGTTTTCCATCTGAAGATCTCAAAACAACCGAAGACATCCGGCGGTAATGTACTGAGTAATGTAAGGTACAATTTTCAGTTTTATATTATTAGTTATTAGGAGATTATAATATTAACTATGCTGTCACATCGCCATTATCTCATGTTATTGATACCATAGTGATACCAATAGAATTACTACCCATGTCACAATTTACTGATACTGATCGCAATATTTCTAATGAATGGTTAATATGGACCATGCAACTTCTAAGTTGTAAAGTTATGTATAATTATAAACTTATTATCTACGATAAGGTAATCTTGTCGACTGATTAGATAGTGAGTTTTATATATATGTCTTATTTGTATTTTGTGTTATGAGATTTGTCCAATTAATCTTATATTTTGTTATTGTTTTTGTTCATTTCTCTTCGTGCCATTTCCCTCTTCTCTATGAGTGTGTGTGTGAAGGTGTCCGCTGCTTTTCTAGATTTCTTATTTTTTTCTCTTAAGTACTGTTATTTCTGGTTATTCCTAGTCTTGGGGATTTGTTCATATTAATTTGTATTTCATGTTTGTTAATGTGCATATTAGTCTTGTTGCTATTGATTGTTTTGAGACCTACATACTTGAATATGATCATTGGTTCTGTATTATTTGGATTTGTGTGAGTGTGGTTGGTGTTAAGCGTAGTTTAGGCTACTTGACTCCTTCATTAGTTGACTTTCTTTGAAAGTCTATTTTCCTCTTGAATCTGCTATTGCGCCTCGGAGTTATACTTATATTGTTCGTATGGGTTTTCATTTCGTCATATGTTTGTAGTTATTTCTTCGGAGTAATGTGAAGTGTTGTGTGGGGTTTGTGTTGGTAGGTGTTCGTGTGGAGTTGGGTGTGAAGGGTGTGATGTGTTGTGTAATTGTGGTTGTGAGTTTGTTTTCAGTGTAAAATCTATTTTTCACTTTATGGTTTGTTATAGTTTATTTATATTTAGGGGTGGTTGTGGGTGTGTGTTGTCTAGTGGTGTGGTTGTAAAATGTGTATTAAATTGAATGTTATCCATGATTATGGAATACTTGATGTCCGTATCCTCGTATATATTTATGAAGCCTTATTTGTTAATTTATTGTGTGTTATCTTTTGCTTGTTGTTGTGTTTGTGGCGTTTAGCTGTTGTATGTTAGTGTTGTGTGGTTTGTTGTTGATGTTTTGTTTTTTCAGTTGTATGTTTTCTTCTTTGTTTTTTGATGAGGTGGTGTTACTTGAAGAGCAGTTTTTTCTCTCGTCTGTGGTACTAGTTATTAGCAGTTCGGCTCGTTGGTAGGTGGTATGTTTTGTTTGTGTTGGTGATTAGTTGTGATAATCTTGGTATGTTTTGATGTTATGAGTGTGAGGTGTTAATTTACGATACTTGTTAGTGTTGAGTGAGGGATTTAATAGTGCTGTTTATGTTATTATAGCTAATTGGTGTTAAGTGCAGGCATCTTCTTACAGAATGTATTTTTGATGGGGTACTTGGTTAGGTTCTTTCATGATAATCATGGATGTGTTGTATTTTTTTGGTTTTAATTGTGCCCATTGGAATTTTGTAGGTGGTGGAACAGCTGTAGTCATGTAATATGTGTATGTATTCTTGTCTTTCTCCTCGAGGGTTTGATGGTGGACTATTGGGGTTGGTGCTTGATTTCGCTGTATATGTTGATATGCATCGTGACGTGGTATATTAGTTTTGTATATGTTAAGGGTATGCGTGGGATGTGTGTCGTTGTTAGTTGTTTTTTGGATGTATGTTTTGTCTGAGCTGTGTTTCAGTTGGGCCTCTTTTGTTGTTATCTTTATGTGTGTATGCTTACCTTGTCAATGATTCGTCACCTCCTGGATTCCTTGACTCGTCTCATCGTGAAATTCTTAAATAAGACCCCTCATTGACAACGTTCTTATCGTTAGGGTAAGATCTATCTTTATTTCAATATTTCAATAGCTCATTGTAATTAATAGATTAATATTCAAATATCTTAAAATTCATTTAAATCACAAAACTAATTCCTGTAATCATTTTACAGGGTTTTGTTTTTGGGCCTTATTTTTGATCTTCACACTCAAGACAGTTTTTGTTTTTGGTTCTTAAACTGAGGTTTAAACTTCGGCCAACGCTTCAGACGTATTAATTTTTTGTTTTTGGTCTTAGTTTAAGGTCTTCATTACAGACCTCGCAAGGAACTTTTTGTTTTGTGTCCTAGATTGGTCCCTAGAATTTATTTTGGGTCCTATTTCTAGGACATATCAAGAGCCATCTTATTTTTCAATCGCATTGTTTGGAACTACACTTTGCCTAGATTCTTGTTTTGGGTCACAGATTACCCAACAACCGATCCCTAGAATCACCTTTATTGATGGTCTTCGGACAAATCCCTTTTGTATAGTTAAAAAAATCTCTTAAGTCTGGATAAGCTCCCAGACCCATTAATAGTCTGGATAACTTCCCAGAATTATTAATATTCAAGCCAGTTCTGCTGAACATTATTTATTATTTATAACAACTTCGTTACAGTTGTGGGTTACCGCCCCCGTGACTTTATTTAATTCATTTATTTATAATTACAATTATAAGTAGACATAAGTTAATAAGGTTATCCCCCTAGTTCCCCGGATACATGATGAATGTGTACATTAACTATTAACTCTACTACTTTTGAAAGTACAGGGTTCACACTTTCTGGAAAGTCAGGGAAAGTCAGGGAAAAAAAAATTGGTCAGGGAAAGTCAGGGAAACGTTTTAAAATATGCTGAAAGTCAGGGAAATTCCAAAAAAGTCATGAAAAGTCAGGGAAATTTTAAAATTTCCAAACATATGAAGAATGATCCATGGACCAAGTTGCATATTTTTGAATATATTTTTTTTCCTTACTGTATAATTGTGGAATGAGAGATGTATTTGATAAGTGCATGAAAAGGATGGGCGAGGAATGACATTCCATAAATCTACTTCTATCCTGTTTCTTTCTATTTTTAGTTCTCTATTACCTACTATTCTTCCTATTCTGTTCGTAGAAGTTGTTCCAAGTTCATCCTTCCGATTGAAGGTGATTGGTATATGGATGTGTTTTGACTGTATGACTTATGACTTAATCTGTTTATATCTTTTTCTTTTTTAGGGAAATTATACTTTTTGAAGGGGGTTTGGGTTTTTTTTTTTTTTTTTTTTTTTGAGGGTGGGGGGAGGGGATTTTGATTTTTGTGCAGTTGAAGTTTTTTTTTATTTTTTTTTAAAATGACTTCAAGCAAAAAAAAACTTAACTTTAACGATCAGTGGTTGGACGTCAAACCGAACCTTGGTTCATTTCTGTTCACAGATATTTACAATGTCTCATACTTAATATTATGGAAAGATTTCTTAAGTCCAGTAAAATGCCTGCTACAACCAACAACTAAGCTTTTTGCATTAGATTTACATGACAAACTTGAATATCAGACTGTGTAAATCAAAATGACAGAAAAGATATTAGAAAGATATCCTCTGAAGTACAAGCCTGTCCAATGGCTCTCATCATTGGATCCTAGTATAATTTTTTCATCAGCCAGAACAAGGGAAACAAAGATTTGGATTTATTGCTAGAGGCATTGTACACCAAATAACCGAATTACAGATTCTGTTGCTGAGAAAGAAAAAGCACTATACTCTACTTTTGCAGTGAAGCTCATTCTACCTTGAATTAAATTCAAAATATTTTTGGATGGTGATTGTCCTTCTAAGAGACTTGATGAGTTTTTTTTTTTCTATAGCAACCTGAGAATCAATGTTATGCGGAATTGTGGCAAATTATTAAATTAGGACTGAAATTTTCGCAGGAAATGCGACAGTGGAAGGAGGTTTTCCTATAAATTAAGCAATTTTAGTGGAGAAACTGAAAGAACATAGTCTGATTTCTTCTCAAAGAACAGTGCACAATGCTATACGATCTCATGAAAGTATTCATAAAGTTCCTATCACTCAAAAATGTTGGAAATGTAAGAGCTGCCCATAGGAGATATGAAGAACATCTCAAAGAATCAAAACAGAAGAAAAAGAAGAAGTGAATAAAAAGGTTGAAAAAAAGAAATATTATCCATACAGATCAATAAACTTTTGAAGAAAGCAGAGAACAGATGTTAAAAAACTGAAGGCTTTAAACAGAAGACAAGCCACGCTTATAAAATCAAAAATTCAATGCTTGAGAAGAAAAAAGTTAACCTAAATCTCCCCATTTTAGAACTTTTTGTGATTACAGTGGACGCTATTTCACCTAGGCTATTAATGTGAGCATTTTAATTTATTTTCCTTTTTAATATATAAAACTGTTACTTTTGAAAAAAGGTAAAAAAAAAAGGTCTTTGGACAAATAAGGGTCAGGTATATTTTTTAATTACAAAAAAAAAATATTTTTTTAAAATTCATCCATGATGATGAAGTTTCTAAAGTAAGTTTTTCAATAATTTAATGTAATGTTAACTGAGTAAATAGGCTGCAATAATAATTAATAGATATTTTATACACCAAAAATAACGAACACGCTGGTCAGGGAAAATTTGCAGATTTGGTCAGGGAAAGTACATTAACTATTAACTCTACTACTTTTGAAAGTATGTATGTATAAATAAACCTATCTTTTACTTCCTTTTTCATTCTCCCCTTCTACCTATTATAAGTGATCTATTCTCGATTTGGACACAAACCAGGAGCATTGGGAGCAAGTTGATGGTCCCTCCTTCCTATATCCTGGCTGTAGAGTAAAGCCCAATTAGCTTTCCTACATATCTCCTCCAGGTAGATATTCCTTGTTTCTTTTTTACTTTTCTCACTGTTCTTAATTATTTTTATTAATTTTGATAATTCTAATTACTTTTTCATCTGGAGGTCAAGTGACCATACTTATTCATGCCCTCGTCACTTGGTCTCCACCACATATATATATATATATATATATATATATATATAATTTAATATATATATATATGATTATATATATATATATATATATATATATATATAGGCTGTTTTTTTTTTCTTCATGAAAAACCGTTTTTTTCGGGAAAAAACGAGCTTGATTTTTCCTTTCCCAACCCAAGTGGTGAGTGTGTTGGGAATCGACCGGCTGGGAGACTGAAGAAAAAGTGGGTTGAGTTAGTAAAGGAATGCCTGGAGGAGAGAAATGTGAGTTTGGCAGAGCCAAGAAGAAAGATGCATAATAGGAGTGAATGGCGGTTTTTTGTGAGGGGGTGTGGTTGTGACCCACTTGGGCCAAGGGATGAACCCCACATTGACAAGATACCATAGCAGGTGAGGGTCCGTCGCGGCCCGTGAAGCCTCTAGATTGGATCTTCTGACTGCGACGGCTCCTCACTAATAGGTATAAAGGAGTCGGTAAGGCTGGGCTTTCTTTTCGACTTGTGTCATGTTTTTCCACTACTTTTCTGTTTCTGGTGCATGTCACGCACCTTACCCCCAGTTTTGGGGAAAGAAGGTGGATGATGACGATTATATATATATATATATATATATATATATATATTATATTTTTCTTCATGAAAAACTATATATATATATATTATATAATTATATATATATTATATATACTATATATATATCCGTTTTTTTTTTCTTCATGAAAAACCGTTTTTTTCGGAAAAACGACTTGAGTTTTTTCCTTCCCAACCGCAAGTGGTGAGTGGTGTTGAAATCGACGGGCGTGGGAGACTGAAGAAACTTGTGTGAAAGTTTAGTAAAGAATGCCTTAACCAGAGGAAATAATGAGTTTGGCAGACCAAGAGAAAGATGCTAATAAGGAAGTGAATGGCGGGTTTCGCTGAAGGGGGTGTGGGTTGTGACCCTACTTGGCCAGGGATGAACCCCACATTGACAAATGCCATAGTGAGGGTCCGTCGCGGTCCCGTGAAGCCTCTAGATTTGGATCTTCTGACTGGCGACAGCTCCTCACTAATAGGTATAGGAAGTCGGTAAGGGCTGGCCTTTCTTTTCGACTTGTGTCAGGTTTTCTACTACTTTTCTGTTTCGGTGCAAATGTCACGCAACCTACCCAGTTTTGGGGAAAGAAGTGGGATGATGACGAATTATATATATTATATATATATATAATAATATAATATATATATATATATATATATATATATAATATATATATAATATTAATATATATATATATTAATATATATATATATAATATATATTATATTATATATATATATATATATATATATATATATATATAAATATATATATATATATATAATATATATATATATAATATATATTAGACTGATGCAAAATGTGGTAAAAATATTTTTTTTTCTTTTAACATGAGATACCTTCTCATTTGATTTAAATTGCTGAAAAACATATAATGATGAAATTTCAGGTCAAAATTCGAATTTTTAGAGGTCGCGCTTGCCATTTGAACTGATTTCCATGACATCCATGAGGTACAGTTACTGTCACGTTACTTTTTTTTTAGTGGAAGTTCCCCTGGAGGCCCTATATACCACTTTCTTTGTTCTACTATATAATATATATAATATATATATAATATATTAATATATAGTATATATATATATATATATATATATATATATATATATATATATATAATATATATATATATATATATATATATATATATATATATATAATATATATATATATATATATATATATATATATATATATATTCGGAAAGTTTACTGTTTTGTTAAATTAATGAGAGTTCTTTTATTTTTGTCTGAACATTTCTTTCGGTAATTTGAAACAACTTGTAGTAAATATTGTTTTTGTTGTTCATCATTAGTTATTATTTTATTATACTCCTCCATCAATTTAACTCCTCTTTCTGCAGTATCATTCACAACTTTTGTTTGTTTGACAACGTTTCTTGCAATACAATAACTCTCATCATGTTGCCACTCTTCCACTGGTTTGCTAAGAAATGATGACGATAATCCTAGTATACTGAAAAAGGTTTTTGTATTGGTAGTCACAAAATCTTCAAGCTCCTTATTTTCAACAGTTTTTATGTCTATTTCGGCCTTCTTTGGAGGATCTGGGTCCGA
>JABUQX010072660.1:12500-29873 GCA_015478945.1 Trachelipus rathkii
TTTGTACCTAATGAACAGTATTTACATATATAACAATGATTTGTATAAACCGATACTAGGTTACCACCGACTCCTCTATACCACAACGGTCCCCCAGGTGTACACCTGTCACGACAAAACATACGCAAGGTATTACCACGAGGATAACTTTGTTTGTAACCACATTTACGATTACCAAATACTGCTCTCTACACACACAGAAGAGTACTAGAATTACGAATTGTACTTGTAACTACAGTTCACAGTACTTCACTTATTACTTTAATTATACTTGCCACTTCACAGTACTTTACGTTACTCACATATTAACAATGACTGAAATGAAATAAATATTACGTTAATGAATAAATAATAACACTGATCAAACCAGAAACACCTGTGTGCTTCTACCGCCGACTTGGTCGACACAGTAACTCGGAAACACTCCATGTTCTTCCTCAACTTCTCAATCTTCCCTTCTTCTCATACATAGAAGAACAACCATCACATCTTCACAAAATAGGACAAACAAACCTAAGAAAAGAAAAACACAAAACTCATCAATCTTATACCTTTCTCTCCCACACCTTTCACTTCTGCAATGCAGAATTTCCCTCAGTCTATGAAAGACTTCATCAAAGAAATTCGTAAAAGTAGAGATATCGCTTTGAAGGACGCCGAAAAGGTTAAAGAAGAGCTTGACGAATTGAAGATGAAGCTAAAGGTAATAATAATAATAATAATAATAATAATAATAATAATAATAATAATAATAATAATAATAATAATAATAATAATAATAATAATAAAAAGAAGAAAAAGAAGTACTACACTACTACTACTACTACTACTACTACTACTACTACTACTACCACAGAACACCAACTAGCAAAGACTTTACAGTCCACTCAAGGCTGATCTGTTAAGTATTTGTTGTTTTTGGCTATGGGACTTATTTATTGTGTTGGATGTGTCCACTGCCTTAGAACAGATAGATCTGTTTATGTATGTTAAGATCCTAGTTGCTACACGATTTAGCATTAGAATTATTTTACTTATTTAATGTGACATATGAGTTTTCTCGCTAGAGCAAGATCTGCTCTACATCAAACACTATTTACAAGTCAGGAATTTAGTTTCTGGATTATTTCTCCCATTCAGTGATCAGATGAAATCGTCTTAGAACGGATACGTTCTAGACGGTGAACATGAAAGCTAATATTTGTTCGGCTCTCAAACATATATTAGCATACTACAAGTTTGTGATGGTGAACATCAAAGCTATTACAAATTCGTCACCCGAATTCTTTTTTTAAGATGTGTTTTTAACATTTACTAAATGATTTCAATAGATTTTACTATATCTTGTTCACTACTAGCTTGATAGCTAGCTTGTTCACTAGTTCGCTAATTCTAGTGTTTTAATAAAGTAAAACGAGTTGAATTGAAGCCAAGACCTATTTTTTTTAGATGTATATCTTAACTTTTTTTCTTAAATTATTCAATATTAGTAGCTATTCACTATTTTACATGAAATAACATATATCCTGGCAATTAATCACAGAAGAAATTTTTGCTATGTTGGTTTCTGAAATCGTTTATGAGAAAGTTTATAACCATTGCCACGTGTTACGTCAATCTATTAAAATGCAAAACTAGTTAGTTTTTAATCGATATTGTTAAACTTATTTAGTATTTTGCAAACTTATTTATTTACCTTCTCAATCTTCTTGCTAGAATGAATATTAGTTCACGTATTCGTTGCTCGTATGACTTATCTCTCAATTCCAGCATTATGGTTGCTCTTGGAATTCTTTCAATTTTATGTATGTCCTTTTTAAGTTTTTAAGGTATGGACTCCAAAACTGTTCTGTGTATTCTAGATGAGGTCTTAGTAACGCTTTACAGAGAGGAAGTATTATTTTTTTAGATTTATATTCGAAGTTTCTAAGCCAATAAAACTTAGAGCTTAATTAGCTTTCTTAACAGTTTCAGAACACTGTTTCCCAAATTTTAAATCCTTATTAATTAATACTCGCAAATCCTTTTCCTCACTGACAATCGATTAATCTTTTATGTAATCATATTCGCAGTTTTTACTCCCAAAATGCGTAACCTTACATTTATCGTTATTAAATTTCATTTGCCATGTTTTTGACCAATTTACAAGAAGAAGAAGAAGATGAAAAAAAAAGTTCGAAAAGAAGAAGAAGAATTTTAGCATTTTTGCCACTACTTACGGACAATGAAAAAAATAGAAGAAAAATCAACCAAGTCAAGTGTAAGCTAAACCCTTCAAGTATACGTAGACACAGGTTTTAAAGTGAGAAAGATCAAACTCAAAAGAAGAAACATGATGGCAAAGAATTTCACAGAATAAAGGTATCTAGAAAGAGGAGGAACCACATAATTCGTGCAAAGATGTGGCATTTCTTGTGCTGCAGGGAGTCTCGGCAAGGGTGTAATGCGAATGGTTAATCCTTTTGAGCACCTGCCGCCTTAATATAATAATACTTCAACGTAATTTGAAGATAAAAGCAGGATCTTAGGTAATTTGTGTTGGAATATTGGTCAGAATTTGGCTAATTAATACAAGAATTTCAACCTAATTCTTATTACGTGCTCTTAATAAAGTCGTTGATTTCTTCTCTGGCTTACCCTAATGAATGGCTCAAAAGAGAGTCAACATCTGTTCCTATTGAAATGAAGTTATTGTTTGAGTGTAGATGGGCCTTTTTTTAAATGTTGTACTTTAAGGCGAGCTTCTTACAAATTTGAAACATGTTGAACAGCATGCTATGACATCGTCAGTATTATTGATAAACTGTCGTCTTTTCTTAATTGGTCATTTCAACTACTCACAGAGAATGCCCTATTTTTTAAATCGTTAAGTGTAGTCCGGCCTTTTTAAATATTGTAATTTAAGGAGGGCTTCTTACAAGTTTGAAATATATTACATTTAGTTTCAATCTTAACATCGTCAGCATTATGGTAAACTATCGTCTTTGTTATTTCATCTTAACCTTTTCTCTCTCTCTCTCTCTCTAATTTTATAATTTTTCGTTCTCAGGCACTTTACGCTCAACAAATGAGAGAACGATCTTCGGCAGGGGAAGATTTCTCGGCCCTTCAGATTCAGAAGAATGAAAGCGATGCTACCACTTCAGAATTGAGAGAACGGCTTCAATCGCAGTCTAATTTGGTTTCATCCCTTCAGGAACAAATTCAAACACTTCAGTCCGCTCTTGAACAGACTCATAATGAACTGGGATTGTCAACTAGAAATTTTGATCAGATAAAGTAAGTTAATAATTGTTTTGTAATTTGTTCAAAATTGAAATTAATTTTTTATTGATAACGTAACACTTCAGCCTATGGGTATAAACTGCTTTTGTCTCTATTATTATATTGTATAATAATAATAAATAATAATAATAATAATAATAATAATAATAATAATAATAATAATAATAAAAAAAAATCTGCATAATATTAACAGTAATGAAGAGGTGATAGTGAATGTGTGTGGGTTTGATGGTGCAAGAAGGAATAGGTATTTTTGTGGATGAGGTTATTAGCAAGGAGTGATGTAATGGTGTGAGCAGTTTGAGAATGTAAATCCAGATATGATGAAATTGGTGAAATGATCAAGAACTGAGGCGATATGGTGATTGGATTTGAAGTTGTGTAATAAAGGTTTTATGGAGGGTATAGTTCAGGATTGAGGAGAGAAAGTGATAGTACCCTATATAAGAGTAAGGGAGATAAGGGAACTGTAGAAATTATAGGAATTAGTTATTGAGTGTTGTAGGGAAGATATATGCTGATATTTTGGTGAAAGAGTGCGTCGAATGACTGAAGGACTGATTGGTGAAGAACAAGGTGCGTTTAGAGTGGTAGAGGATGTGTGATCACATTGAAACAAATCACTGAGAAAATGAGGGAGAAGAAGAAAATAAATTAGATTTAGGTTTATGACGGTAACAGGCGTAGATAGTTGGCAGGGGAATCTCTAAGTGGCAGGTTAGTGATATATGGTGTTGGTGGTAGGCTCTGAATGTGGAAATCAAAAGTATGTAAGTGTGGATAGTGAGGCGGGTAAGAATAAATGATGTCAAAAGTGATTGGTTTAGTATTATTAGCAGAGTGAGGCAGGGTTGTGTTATGTCTTCGGTTATTCAATTTGTATATGGATGGGGTTATGAAAGGAATTAGAGTGGGGTATAGAAATGGTGTTAGGAATGATGGAGAATGAGAGTGGAGGGTGCCCACCTATTATATGTGGAGGATTTGGTCTTGTGGCGAATCTGAAGAGTTGAGAGGATTGTAGAGAGATTTGGCAGTGTGTGCAAAAGGAGGGGTTTGAAAGTGAACGTAGAAAAGAGTAAGGTTATGGTTGTGAGTGAGGATAGTCCTAAGTGTATAGAAGGACAGAGCAGCTGGAACATGTGTCTTGAGTTTAAATATTTAGGGTATATGATGGATAGTAGTAGAAAGTTGTGAATGGCGCTGTTTGTAACAATCACATAATGTAAAGGGATTAAAACTGAGTGCTAGGTCTACATGAGGGTGTGTTGTTGTTACCTGTGTTATTGTATAGTAGTGAGACTATGGTCTGGAATGAAGAAGTATAGAGATCAAAGTCTAATGTTCAGATGGACAATCTTAGGGGAGTGCTAGGTGTGAGAAGAATTGATAAAATGAGGGAATGACTGTATTAGAGAGTTGTGTGGTGTGGAAAAAAGGGATAAACGAGAAAATAAATGAAAGTATGTTGAGACAGTTTGGTCATGTGGAAAGGATGAATGATAGTCGGTTGGTTAAGCGATGTATAGTTGTGTGTTGAGAACCGACCGGCTGGAAGACTGAAGAAAAAGTGGATTGAGTCAGTAAACGAATGTTTGAAGGAGAGAAATGTGAGTTTGGCAGAGCGAGGAATAAAGGTGCTTAAGAAGTGAATGGCGGGGTTTTATGAGGGGTATGGTTGTGGGCCTCCCACCTGGGCCAAGGGATGAAACCCTTACACTGACGATTACCATAGTGAGGGTCAGTCGCGGTTCCGTGAAGCTCTAGAATGGATTTTCTTGACTGCGACGAGTTCTACTAATTAATGGTAGAGGGGGCGGTAAGGCTAAGCCTTCGACTTTTCGTCATATTCTCTCTTTACGTTTCTTTTCCGGTTGTCAAAATTTTACCCCAGTCTTGGGAATTAAAGGAAGATCACAAAAGAAAGAAAGAATAATAATAATAATAATAAAATAATAATAATAATAATAATAATAATAATAGTAATAATAATAATAATAATAATAATAATAATAATAATCATAATGTAGATTCTGATAGTTATTTTCCTTGTAAATTTGGTGGCCTCTTCAATTAGACTTAAACTTTACATATTCAATTCTTTTTTTCTTTTTTAATTTAAATTGCTTTAAAAATTATTTTTACCGTACTATTGTCCAATTTTCTGTGTCCATATAGAAAAGTGAGAAGCTCTTCTATTTATTATCTTCCTTATATTTTGCCATGAATAGCAAAAAATATGAATGTAATGTCATTTTTAACTTAGTGCCCTTTTTTAAAGGCAAAATATTTACAAGGATTTTAGTGAACCTTACACAAAACTATTTTTAAGCCTAAATTACTGGAGAAAACAAAGTTTTTCAAAATTTTATGATTTCGGACATTTTCAGTTCAAGGGTTTTATGTTTGTTATGTTTTATTTGTTATGTTATGTTTTATTTGTTATGTTATGTTTTATTTTTATGTTTTGTTACAAGGTTTTTTTTCTGTGGTTTAATTTCAAGGGTTTTGTTTGTTATGTTTTTTTTTTTTGTTATATTTTATTTCAAGGGTTTTATGTTTATGTTTTATTTCAAGGGTTTTATGTTTGTTATGTTTTATTTATGTTATCTTTTGTTTCAAACTTTCAAGGGATTTATGTTAATGTTTTATTTCAAGGGTTTTATGTTTGTTATGTTTTATTTTTGTTATCTTTTGTTTCAAGGGTTTTTAAGTTTTATTTCAAGGGTTTTATGTTTGTTATGTTCTATTTTTATTTTATCTTTTGTTTCAAATTTTTATGTTTATGTTTTATTTCAAGGGTTTTATGTTTTTTATGTTTTATTTTTGTTATTTTTTGTTTCAAGGGTTTTATGTTTGTTAATGAGGTTAATATATTTCTCATCGCAGAAAGCACTTGAAGGAGAAATCAGGTTTAGCGGACACAACTGGTATGCAGCTTTTAAGTATTACTAATCAACTTTCTGACCATAAAAACAAAGTGGCCTCTCTTGAACATGAAGTGAGTAGACTTCAGGATGAGAATGGGAAACTGAAGGCGGAAGTTACGAAGTACAAACAAAGCTTAACGAAATTGGATACTGATAAGGATAATCTAGCTGTAAGTTTCATGAACATTTTGGAAGAAGTTCAGTTTCGACTCATTACCAATTTTCCTCTTCTTCCTCTTTTTGCTCTTCTCCTCATCTCTGTTTTATTCAAAAAAAAAAAAAAGTTTGGAAATTTTTGACATTTTTAATTTTAGCTATAGATTTTTATCATCTTCCGTTAAGTAATTTTCATCATATTCAAAAATAATTTGTCATATTCTGGTTCTTTTGTGATCAAAGACAAGGTTTCTTAGCCTTACTTTGCGTTAAGACAGAGCAGAACTGCGTTACAAACAGGATTTTCTTCGAAAGTTGAAAAATTAAAAATTGATTAACATTAAAAATGTTTGCTGACTTCACATTTTGATTTTTAGAATAGATTAGCATGATTTCAATGTTTTCAAAGAGAGCCTATTCCCACTATTAAGTAATATATATTTGTATATAAATAAAATATATAATTATATAGTATAATATATATATATTATATATATATATATATACATATAATATATATATTATATATATATATATATATTTATATCCATAGACTCGGTATCTCTATTCAGATATATAATATATATATATATATAATATATATTATACTATATATATATTTAATAATATATACCATATTCTGGTTCTTTTGTTACTTTATCTTGATTACTTTTTTCCCAAGAATGGGGTAAGTGCGTTGAACGAGCATACGGAAAGAAAGCAGTAAAGAACATGACATAAGTCGAAAAGAAAGCCCAGCTTACCGCCCCCTCAGTCCATTAATTAGCGAGAACTCATCGCAGTCAGAAAAATCACCTAAAGCTTCATTTGACAGCGATGGACCCTCACTGACTATGGTAAATCGCAATGTAAGGGTTCATCCTTGGCCCAGTAACCATACCCTCTCACAATCCCCCGCCATTCACTCCTGGTATACACCTTTCTTCTCTCCTCTACCAAACTCACATTTCTCTCCTTCCAACATTCGTTTACTGACTCAATCCCTTTTTTCTTCGCGGTCTCCCAGCTGGTAGATTCCCAACACACTCACCACTATATCGAATATATATTATATATAATATATTAAAATATATATAATACTATATATATATTATACTATATATATAGTTATTATATAATATATAATATATATTACTATATATATATAATTATTATATACTATAGTATATATAATATATATTATATAGCGTGGAGCGTAAGTGAGAATAAACGAGAGTACATGAGGATGTGCGGTCATATCGGAAAGGGATGGCGATGCATAGTCAAATGGGTGTAAGGGATGTTTAAATGATGAAGTGTGCAGGGAATACGACCGGCCTGGAGGAGACCCTAAGAAAAAGTGGATTGAGTCAGTAAAGTAAATGCTATGAAAGGGAGAGGAAATGAGAGTTGGCAGACGCGAAGAGAAAAGGTACAAAACAGTAGTAATGGGGGGGGGTTGTGATGAGGATATAGTTATGGGCTTTGACCCAGGGGACTGAACCCCTCATTTGACGACGATACCGCCAGTGAGGGTTTCGTCGCAGTCTTCGTGAAACTTCAGGTGACATTTTTCTGACTGCGACGAGATTTTCATCTTGTTCTTCTACTACCTTTTCTAGTTCGGCTGTATGCCACACAACCTCACCCAATCTGGGGAATTGGGGGGAAGATGATAAAATACTTATAATATATAATTATAATATATATATATATATATATATATTATATATATATAAATATAGTATATTACTATAATATATATAATATATATTTAATATATTATATATATAATTATTATATTATATATATATATATATATATATATATTCTTTCTTTTCTTCACCTTCCTCTTTTGCCCCAAGATTGGGGGTAAGGTGCTGGATACAAGCATCGGAAAAGAAAGCAGTAGAGGAGACATGACAAACGTCGAAAAGAAAAGCCCAGGCCTTACCGCCCCTCTGATGACCATTAAATTTTAAGTGAGAGGCTCGTCACAGACAGAAATCCACCCTAGATCACGGACCCGCGACGGACCCTCACTATGGTAAATCGTCAATGTAAGGGTTCATCCCATGGCCCAGGTGGACCACAACCATGCCCCCATACAAGAACCCCGCCATTCTCTCCTAATATGCACCTTTAGTCTCGCCTCTGGCCAAAACTCACATTTCTCTCCTTCCAGATCATTCGTTCACCGACTCTCAATCCATCTATTCCTTCGTCTTCCCAGCCGGTCGGTTTCACCCATACAACCACTCTTCCACTATACATCCGCTTAACCATAACCCGAACTTTCATTCATTACCTTTCCACAATGATGGCCAAACTCAATCTCCAACATACTTTATTTATCTCTCATGACCCCTTTCTTCACACCAACGACTCTCTAATACGTTCATTCCTCACTTGATTAATTATCTTTCACATCTTTCATTCAAGCGACATCTCGTATTTATATTGGAGACTAGTATTTACGAACTTTTATGAAATCTTATACTTCTTTTATTACCAGACCATTAGTCCCGACTACCATACAATAACACCAGGTAAACATCTACCCTCATGTAAGGACTTATAGCGCCCCTCCCGCTATACACACTCTAAGAACTTAGTTCCCTTTCATCTCAACGATTTAAATTGTGAACCAAGTTCACATTCCTGCCATTCACAACTTTCCTACTACACTCGCATCATCCGTTGCCTTCTCATCCAACACATACCTAAATATTTAAAACTCAGACACTGCTTATCCATGACGTGGTCTCATACATTCTAATCATAAAATCTTCGAGACTGAGGACTCCTCACTTCACAAGACCATAAACCTTCTAGCTCTTAGTCTGACGCTTTACTTTCAGACTGCCCTCTTCATATACATACCCGTGCCAAATCTCTCCACCAATCCTCTCAAACGTGCGTCTTCAAGACTTCGGGCACGACAGAACCAAATATCAACGCGCTACAATAGGTAGGCACCCTCCACGCTCTTCTATTCTCCATCATTGTAAACACCATTTCCTGCCATCCCGACCTCGAATTCTTTCATATAACCCCATCCATAAACACATTGAATAACCAAGGAGACATAAAACACGCTGTCTCACTCCGCTATTAATTCTAATAAACACATCACCATTGACACCATTTATTCTTACACACGCTTCACTTATCGTCATACATACTTTTGGATTCCATTCAGAAGCCTACACCAACACCATATATCACTTAATACCTGCCATAAAGCTTCCCTATTTAATCTATCATACGTCCTGTTGTACAATACATAAAGATCCTTTTTAGAAACTATTCTTTCTTCTCCTCACATTTACTCATCATTTGTCTTCAATGTAAAGAATTCTTGATCCAACATCCATCTACCACTCCTAAACGCAACCTTTGTTCTTCACCAATCAGTCCTTAAAAAACAGTCACTCGACGCACTCTTTCGGACCAAAATACCAGGCAATATACCTTCCACGTAATAAACACTCATTACAACTTATTCCTCCCCATATAAGTTTCTAGCCAGTTCCCCCTTTTCATCCCTTACCCTTATACAAGGTACTATTTACCGCTCTCCTCCAATCCCTTTGAACTATACCCCTCCATAAACGCGTTTATTACACCAACTCCAAATCCACATCCAATCACATCTCGCCTCCGCTCTGTTGAATCATTTCACTTCGTTAATTTCATCTCATACCCTGCAGATTACCGTTCTTCAACTTCTCACCATCCGTACCCATTACTCCTCCTCTCTAATAACCCATCCCCAAAAACCCTCTCTAGAGTGGCATCCAAAACCACTCAATTCACTAACACCTCCTCATTACTTAAAGCACCATAAAGACATAAAGAATTAGAGACAGTAAAAAGCCACATGCGCCTATCGAGACTGTCCAAACGGTCAACCCACTACCAAACATGCTCATTGCAAATCAAAAAAGCACCCTAGGGCTTGTCATCAATTTTTGTAACTAACTCAAAATCCACCAATTTGGTTTTGTCAAAAAACTTTAATGAGTAGGTATAATATGATTGGACGCCAAACCAGTGCCACATGCGAGTTAATACACTAGAAGGTATTGGTCACACATGCAAATCTAACATATAACTGATCAGGAGCTAAAACGCGCGCCAATTTGCTTCGTCAATATATTTATAGGTGATTCCACAACCCAATCATGAAACGATCTAACCTTTAATCATCAGACCCCTCCCAACAATAAATTATATTCTTTCTACAATATTTATGAGGTCTTTAGAGACATCCCCGTTAACAACTTCAACCGGTTCCTATATAATCGGGAATCCGAGGCTCACGTACTAACTTAACGCGGATGACCACGATCTCTATATATAATACTATATATATTATATATATATACTATATACTATTTCTTTATTATATAATATTATAATATATATATATTTAGTAATATATAAAATATATCATATCATATTATATATATTATAATATACTATATACTATATATATATATACTATATCTTAGTAATATATATATAAGCTATCTACTTAAGTATAGTATAGATATATATATACTATCTATATATCATAGTTATTACGTTATATTATATAGTAGCTACTTGCATAAATACTTCTACCCATAAAATATATATATATAATATATTATAGTTATATATATGTAATATAGTATTAATTTTATATATAATCTTATTATTTATATATATAGGTTCATATATATTTATTATTATATATATATATATATATAGTACTACTACCGAATACGAATAATAAAAATAATAATAAAAAACTTGTATAATATATATAATATTTACTATATATATATATATAATATATTATATATATATATATTATATATATAATATATATATTATATTATATATATAATATATAATATATATATATATATATACTATTATATTATATATATATTATTATTATATATTAATATATATATATATATATATATATTTATATTATATATATATATATTAAATATAATTAAAATTATATATATTATTAATTATATATTATACTCCTAGTGTACACTCGTACTAATATATCGCAGCATCTGGACTCACTTATCGCATACTGGTGAGTATATCTCGTCAAGAGCTCCTTAGCGCTATTCCCGTAAACTCAGCAGCATCCCACACAGGTGGATAGTCCCTCGCGCCTATCTCTTTACCCTGTCGTATTGCTCCCTCGCCTCGCACTATGGCACTTATCATCTCGTAGCTCCCTAGTATACTGTTATACGGTAGCCAGCCCTGACTTCTGGCGTTCTGCACATCTACTGTCTACTCAGCGCTACAATTAGCATCGCACCTATGCTCACTAGTAGCGACGTGTCGAATCTCATCCTCTTCTTTCCCAGATCACAGCTATAGCCCAATCATCCGAACTTAGTCAATCTACATGCGTATTCTCACTTTACACATGATTTCTGTCATAGACGTATCCTCGTACACATTCTGACTGCCGCTTATCCTTCAAACGTCCTCTATAAACACGCTATACCGATGCGTAGCCCACTTTCTGAAGTCGTACTACGAAGTAATTCACACCATCGTCAATCCACTCTCATGAATCGCTGATCACCACCAATGGAGCTGTCACTCCATGATTACGGTCTTAAGGTAGTTCACTTAAAACATAATACCCTTCCTAGAAATCGCTGCACACGACTACCCTATACTTGAGGCCGATCCTAAGTCGCTACCCATGCAATACTGTACAGTTTCCGCCCTAACGCTCGATACTATACAAAAATCTTATATCACCCATCTCCGAGTAGCGACCCCCGCTACGTACGACGCTTCTGCCCTCGTCACCCAACCCCACATTAGCTGGTCAGGCAGCCCCGAGCCGTCGTCCATCTAGTTGACTCACGACCTCGCCGTCTCTGGATCCGCAGAGATTCTCCACAATAGTATATAGCTATATATTATATATAGTATATTATAAGCATATTTATAATATTATATATAATATATATAATATAATATTATATTAATTAATAAATTAATTAAGTATATATACAATATTATATTTATTATAATATATATATATTAATTATAGTATATATATAAATATATATATATATATATATATTATATATATTAATATATATATATAATTATATATTTATATTTATATATATATATAATATATTATTATATATTATAATATATATATTAATTTATATATAGAATCTGAAAGCTGTCACTCGAATGGAATAACTAGGAATTGTCGAAAGTTAGAGTCTGGTGAGCGGATTTGAACATGAGATGTAGAAATAAATAATGGAAGGGTTAGTTTTCATTAGCCGACACTTAACGAATACAACAATGAAACAGGTTCGCCAGAGTTCGCGAGACTGAGGAGGTCGTTATGAAAAGAGGTTTAGTAGGGCCCCGCTCGCGCAATAAACAAAAAAACTGAGAGGAGCACCACAATGAAGGAAAGAAGAAGTTGTAGAAGGAAGGGAGAGTGAAATTGATTGAGAACAAGTAGAAGTGAAGGAAGAAGTAGTTACGCCTCCATAAGGCATAAACAAGTCGATGATATGGAATGACGATTTGAGATGAAACTAGAAAATGTGGCAAAACGAAGGACGAAGGGGAGTCTTATTGAGAGCAGTTATATATTCTTTGCTATTTATTATAAGATTAGATAGATAGATAGATAGATAGGTGATAAGATAGATAGATAGATTAGACTTGAGATTAGATTAACCATAGGGACGTAGATAGAATTAGATAGAAGTAGATAGCATAGATAGATAGATTTACGAGAAAGGGAGGTAAACAGAAAAAGAGTAAGATGATAAATTAAGGATAAGAATTCCTATATCGAAACTGTGAGTCTCGCACAGAGAGAGAGAGAGGAGAGAGGATGAGATAGACGAGATGATATGGTTTTCAGTAGCTTCAGAGTAGAAGCATCGAGAGATACATGTTATTAGTTTCAAGTTCTAATACAGAGACCCTAGCAAATGGAGATGAAGACTGATAGGCACAACGTAGACTATAGTATTATGAGAGATGAGATGAGTACGAGGTACAGAAGTTAATTGAGAAAATTTAGAATTTTATTGAGTAGATGTGAGAGACGAATGGCACTACAGCAGCCATATGTTGTGAGCCGAAAAAATTTTGAGAAGAACGGCACAATTCAAGGGACTTGCGATTGACGTAACTTACTTCAGCCTTATATTCTTCTATATACATGGGAGAACGACTTTACTTTATGTCCCTAACTAAGTCTTTCCTACCTAACTGGATCCCAAATACTAGTACACGTTGGTCTAAGCGTTTAATCATTGTAGGAGATCTGAAGAGAGAGGAGTCTGAAATTAAAGGCATAGTCATGAACATTTATAAATTTTATTGCCTCTTAAAATTACAAATTGACAACGCCATGACTCGTAAGCTTAAACATTTGAAATTTCATAGTGTCCGGTGATATATATTAGATTTTATTTATTGACCCTGCACGATAGTGTGCTGGCGCTGACCAATACCTTATTTTTACTAGATCTCATGCCAGCGCAAATTGCTTTATATTTCCTCTTACCACTGACTTCTCTAGTCACTATTCTCTCCATTACTCTTATCGTGCACTACTCATCTTCTACTACATTACTCATCTCTCTACTGTGCTGGCTCTCTTCATCTCTTAGTCACATCAATTCTTCTACTCTTACTACTGTATCTCTCACAATGTTCTCATTTGTGTCTTACCTTAAGAGCACTATACTAATCTATTATAGCGTCAAACAGCGCCAACATTCACAATATTTTCAGATCTCATTTGTCTAGATTTAATTAAGTAGCTTTTACTAACTATTTTTCCATGTATTTAAATTAATAAATATAATGCAGTAATATACTAAAAAAATAAATAAATTATACTAAATAATGATAATAATAATAAATAAGTATAAACATAATTTAAAAGATTCTATAAAATATAATATAATAAAAAAATAAAAAAATAATAATTAGATTCGTTTAAAGAATAATTTAATTTAAGAAAAAAAAATTTACACGTAGTAAACTAAATCACGTTTTATCCTAATAACAATAATGTACTAATATAACTTAGCAAACGTAAAGGCAAAATATTAGAAGAGGTTGAATTAATATATTATTATTTCATACTTTGGCAGTAAATTTTCGTGTATCTACGCATTTATATAATACTACACATTATTAATGGATTAAGCAATCATATTATAAATTTATTATTTTGAAATTAAATATTAGAATAATATTATAATGATTCTCTAAGTAAAGATATATTTAAGAGTTATTAGATCTATCATTCAATCTTATACCTAAGTATATTAGTGACTTATCCATTTATATTATATATATATATATTATATATTTCTATATATATATAATATATAATCCTTGCATACGATCTAGTCTCGTCATCCTCTATCGCGCCTTCTATACTCAGAGTACTGTCCGTCCATGTCGGGCCTATAAGGTCCTTCTAGGGAACACATAAGGTCAGTATATACAGTAATACTATATATATATCATACCTGAGTACGGTTATTTTAATATCTCGACTTGGTATACTTACGATGCATGTGCTAAGTATGAATCTTAAATAGTGCGGCGTGTCCTGCGATTACTATCCCTTCCGACTTCTTATGGTTGTTCGAAAGTAAATTCCTGAACCTATACTGAATGTACTCTTAGCTGATAGCGTCTGAAGTTCCGAGGGCCAGGAGACTATGCGAACCCTTGTTGTGTGAAGAGAATAGCTCACATTCTCTCGCTCCAACTCGCACTAGTGTTGTGACAAGGTTGCCTCTCATATTCGCATTCTGTGCGACCCTTCCGGCGCGCCATTATTTGACCAGTTTCAAATTAAAATATCATATATGATATAATTTATTATCTAAAACTCGTCAATTAATTTTTTAAACATCTATGTAAAAGAGTGATGGTCCACATAATTTATGTTTGATCTATTATTTAATAAAATATAATGATATATTTTATCAACGTTTGTGAATAATGTATAATTAATTGTAAGTATGTTTAGCTTACATACTTACCACTTATCACTCTTAAAACAATGGAAGAATTGTTATCATTGCTCATATAGTAAAAATAATTATAAAAATTATGACACAATGAATAAATTATAGTTATTGATTTTATACTCGTTGTCAAAAATAATGTTTTATACGCTATAATATAATATATTATATGTTGAAAGTTGTAAAGAAATGAATGTAAATTACTGAAAATTAATATAGTAAGGTATAAGCTCATTTGGATATATATTATCGTTAAATATAGATAATAGTAAAAATTGGTGCTGCCTTACTTGCTGTATACTGTTTTTCGTGACTCTATAAATAGTTATTTATTACTGGATTCTATATTCAGAAATTAAATCTGTGAGTATTCATCATATGGTTATCACCTCTGTCAATGTTATTGATTGTATTGAGTGTAAGCTATTAAATATGAATTTAAGAATATGACAGAATGACATATGTTGCATAGCTATTTCTCGGTTCTCAATATTATTGTCATTTCTTGACCTTTCTTTTTTACTCAACATCTAGGTGCCTTCATTCCTTGACTTATTCACACTTTTAGCTTTTCATGAAGTTTACAAATTCACATTCTAATGTCTAAGTGACAAAAACAATTTAACGATATAATAAGATCGAATATCCTAGTGTAAGGTAGTGTTGTGTTGGTTTAGGTTTAATTAGGGATGATTGTTTATTTAAACTATATAATACCAGTAAAGCAATAGAAAATGGTAATTTATAACGGTTATAACAGATGGAAAGATATCGTTAATTTCTCATTTGGCGAATTTAACGATAAATATAATAAACGATAATGTTTAGTTTTTAATACCTAATTTTATTATCACGTTTATATATAATAACGGGGTATTATAACCGTGATAATATATAAGTATACTTTTTGTTGAATAACGGTGCCCATAGTACTATTAATAATAATATTAATACTATATTATTATAGTTATTATATCATATATATATATATATAATACTGTAATATATATATATAATGATAATATATTATAATATATATATATATTAATATATATAATTTATAATATATATATATTATATATATATTAATATAATAATATATATTTAATTAAATTAATATATATATAAATATATATATTATATATATATATAATTTATAATATATTATTATAAATTAATTTACTTTATTACGGCATCATGTGTAACTAGTCATAACTAGTAGCTCCCCTAAATAATGTATGTATTAACTCACTCATGTTATATAGGGGCTGACGAAGTCTCGTTAAAATGTAATATGAAGAGTGAATACGAGGATGAGGATACGTTTCAACCTACCCGTAGAGGGTAATTAAGGTCGTCGTTAGGAAACACACCTCCGCGACAAACTCACTCAAAAGAACAAGGAGCGAGGGTGATTCGCGTGATAGTACTTCATCCCTACGTAGAGGGTGAGGAATTTATCCTCCCCGTAGGTGTCCACCTAGAGTGATAATACCGAGAGTACCCTTGGAACTTCCTGTACATCGTGGACGGATCTACCCGTGGATAGGTATTCGTTTAAGTGTAAATATGATATATAATACCTCACCAAAAATATATATATAATATTACCCAAAATGTATATAAGGATCTTTATGTAGGACATTATTACGCCTAATAACATCTATTCGTACTCTAAGTCAAATCTCAAAAATCCAATTATTGTAGGGATAATTTTGATAAGTATATATATTTACTATATATATATATATATATATATATAATTATATATATATATATAATAATATATATATATATTTATATATATTATTATAGTTAATATTACATATAAATAGGACTGGAAGAAGCGTCCAGTGTCTCCAATATTTCATATAATAGCCAAATGGATCAAGGTATAAATACGGGGACTATTAATTCATAAGATTTAA
>JABUQX010072661.1:0-28683 GCA_015478945.1 Trachelipus rathkii
AGAGGAGATTCCCCTTTGCTATAATACCCTTTACTCCATCAACTGACCAAGCCTCCATTTTGGTTTGCCGCTTCTCCTATCGCCTACCGGTTAGGGACTTAGTCTTTATGTATCCTTTCTGTAGACAATAGTATGTATCATGATACATTGGTACAAGACGAGAGTGACCCATCAGAACCAGTGGCTTAGTTATCCTAATCCTTGATTTGCCTCTTTCCATCAGACATTTCTCTACCGACTCCAATCTCTTAACCATTTACATTTCTAATTCTATCCAATTCTCTTATTCACAAATATTTCTCGGAACCTTTCGTTTCTAAAATTCAACTCTTTTTTCCTCATTTTAGAGTTTAAATGCCCACGTCTCACATCCGGTACAGAACAGTTGGAACAAATATACACTCGACGAAATTTCAGTTTTTACCTTCCTCGTAAATTATCCATTTTCCATAATATCTCTAGGCTACTTAATACTCTTTCACTCCCCAGCCACCCTATGGTCAATCTCTTCTTCAATGCCTCCAGATCCAAATATTCCGTTCCTAAGTTATCTAAAACTGTTGTCTTCTGCTGTCTTTCCCCATTCACCTTTATGATATCAAACCCAGATTGAGATTCGACTCCTTTGGGTATCTCTTTACTTTTACCTGAATTAATTTTTAATCCTTTTCCTTGGCACACTCGTTCAAACTCAAGCACCAAATCACGGCAGTTTTTTCTTTGTATCGGCAACAACACAGAATCGTGGGCAAAAAGTAAGACGCTTATCTCCCAATTACTCTCATTTAGATTCATATCTTGGACAATTCTCAAATCCTATCAATATCCTTAACTACTAAAAAAATCAATGGATAAAGATCTTATGTCCAACACATCATTAGAGAGGGAGACAAATCACCAATACAACCTCTGCTCTCAGATCCAACTACTACTCTCTTTAACCCCCATATCCTTAACATCTCCTGAGTAAATACACAGACACTACACCTCTCTAACTGTTCGTATAAGTAAAATTGAGCTTTATATCAGCACCTATTATATAATAGAAATCCATATATTAACCATAAACTTTCTAATAGTTCTCAACACAACATTCCCATCTGTATGGCAACTATCTAATTATAATGCCTTTTACCACAAATCAAGAAAGCATACAATAAATGGTCTTTTCTTCTATATTACTAGAGAAATTTCTTTGAGCACCACAGCAATTCATCAAGATAAATAGCTATAAATATCAAGACACTAACCAACCATTCAGAAAACACCCCAAGAAACCCTCAACACAATAGGTTCACTCTCCAATCTAGTATTATATGTAATATAAAATTTACATTTTCTCATTACCATTATAGATACCCATATAATTTTAACCTACAACACTCAAATATAACTAAATAATACATATATGAGATAAACTACCCTTTCAAATTGTTCCCCACTTACTAACCTCTTAATTCATATTATATAAAAATAAATTGGTACAAAAGAATTAGTGAAAATTACTTATGACCAATCTTGAGTGATGGTACTCAAAATATCGCACTGTCACAAGCAAACATTATAGAATAATAATCTCAATATCACCATTAATCATCCAATTATAAAACATATGACTACCAACGTATAATAAAAAAAGATCACATTTTTTCAATACATTTATATTTCTACTTATGTATAAATATAATATAGCATCTAACCCAGAAGATTTTCCCTCTTTTGACTTCTTCAAAGATTCACTATTTACATCCATTTTTGTATAATGACACATATTACATTTAGATTCCTCTAACATCTTCACCGAGAGATGATAATTTACGTCTTCTTATCTTCACCATCCTCACTTCAATACTAACAAAATCCTACCAACATAATTAATTAGTATCACTAAATAATATTAGTATTCTCCTCATCTATACAACCATACAACTATCTGCTATCGATCTGAACTCACTTTCTACAAACAAAAAATAGCATTCTAACTCCACCAATATTGTCGTCTATACAATTCTTATCTCTCGATATTGTTATAATCTCCTAACCAAATATAAATATATACTCTAACACATCAGACTAAGTTATACGGAACACATCAATATATAACACATATCACAAATCAATAATATATAAGTCTGAGCCAAGATACTTTGCAGCTTCTACTTTCCCTTTTTAGCTTCATTTCGCACTCACTTATGTAATTACCACTATCACCAATGTAGACATAAGAACTATTATATAATAGTCTAAATATGTTTTGACAAAACCCGAATATATATTTTACCTTATTATAATAAGCACTAGATTCTAACATAACAAACACACATCATCGACTCTCACACACTTTTCTATTTAAACCTGTAAAACCCAATTTATTATAATATATAACAATACACCGTACAAACTTTCCTCTCAGTAGTCATCAGATCTCGTTTCCTTAAAAAGTATCCTCATTCTCTGAAATCCACTATATCTCATTAATTTCATTTTACACTATTAACATTTTCACAGTTATTACTAAAATTTCTACTCGAGATATATAAACCTGAGTATCATGAACTATTCGCACATATGATCTACATATACTCAAACACACTCGCTCACACTATCCTACACTTAGCTTACACAATTAATCATAATCATTTCTTACTCATCACACTTCTTTTGTAATAAGTTCTTGAGAGTCTTCTAAAACTCTCATCAAGTTTATCTATTATATAATTATATATATATATAATCTATCATAATATTATATATAAATATATATAATACTATATATAGCTCAATAATAACTATATAAATATATATATATATATTATATATCAGTAGTATATATTTTATATATATATAATATATTAATATATATATATATATATATATATATAAATAATATATATATAATATTATATATATATAAATATATATATATATATATATATATATATATTATATATATTAAAAGCACTACTAGTTGTGTCATCTCTGATCCCTTACAACATGATGGTACTTTTGAACATTTTCAAATTTAATCTTTATTCTCTGGATCGATACGCACATAACAGCTCCATCCATGGTTTTACTCTCTATTTTAATTTCCTTTTTAATGTAATCAATGTACAACAAATAGATGTCTAAAATTAAAAACTGGTAGCCTTAGTTTTGTCTATTATGACTTCTCATTTGCGAAAAAAGAACTGTAGATTTGGACTGTAAGTTTCTTACCGATATGCATTGCCTAGCTCGTTTTTCTACTCAATTTCCTTCCTTTCACATAAAACACAACTACACTTTTTACATGAAAAAATTTTTTTATAGTTTTTAGAGTAGGCAAACAAACATTGTCTGGTATCCGTTGCTACTTTCATTATCTCTTTAGAGTTAACTTCTTATATTTTCCAATCTGAAAAGTTCAACTCGGCACCACTGTATTTTAAATCCTTCCCTTTTGAACAAAATTCAATTTTCTGAAGCTCCGAAAATGAGACAGTCTCTATCTTAAATATTTAATCCTAAACTACGTCGTTCTCATGTGCGCAACAGCAATATCTTTTCTCGGGACACTGATTTAAAATCGTGCAATTTTTCCATTCTGTGGGTTTGGCTTTCTTGCTAATCTACGACTAAACTCTTTCGATCCTATTTTGAGCTTCTAATTTGATTATTTACTCTACGCTCTTTGAATATATGCCCCAAATCGGATTTACATTTCATGTTATTCTCTGTCTTAAATAATTAATCAATTCATTACGAATCTAAACTATTTAAACATTATTAGGTTTTTTTTAGTATGATTGAAGGTAGATACAAGTATTAATATTACTAATTAAACCTCTAAATCCACACTATTTCTACCCCCCTAAATCCCACCTCAAAATTCTTAGTAGTATAATACGGTACTAACATTATCAACCGTACTCATCAGTTCCGAGGATAATACAGACTACACAAAACCATTACATATAATTATCTACAATTAATCAACCTAAAAACAATATATACTATAAAGTATTCTATAATTTTAAACACCAGGTAACCTCATAATGCGAGTATTAAATAACAATCAGGAGAATTTTAAAAAAAATGATATATTATAATATTATAATTTAAAATTAAAAATGTTAAAATTAAACTTTTACAAATATATAATAAATTCTATGTACACAAATCGTCGAATTCGACTTCTTATATATATTATATTTAACTCATTAATTTTACAGTTAACATAATAAAACCCACAGACACCCCACATCAGACCGTCCTCTCTCCCCAGACCGACGGCGGGAATAAGAGATCCCCCCCTAAACTCAAGAGGACCGTAACCGCCCCTATACTCTAGCTTTATCACCGTCCGGCCACCCTCACCGACCTTAACAAAAGAATAACCTCACCACAAATCCCCACACCCATCACCCTATCTATTTTCATTATAAGACCCACAATCACAAAATACACAAATCACGGGTAACGCCACAAACTTTCAATAATGCCGAGCGCGCGCACCCCACTTAAAAAAACAAATTAACACATATAAACCTCATTCCTAACTATATACATCAAGCACTACCAAAAAAATCCATTCCTCCATATTGGAGTTTTCTGAATTTTAGACATTGAACCTTCATAGGTTATAAGAAATTTTTTACAATTTTTAACTAAGTGGTCCGGACTAAAATCCACACACTCTCTCCTTGGGAGACAACTCTAGTATTACTCCCCCGCATTAAGACAAAGTGGCGGCCAATCCTCTACCCCCACAAACAAAATATAATCTATTTGAATATAAAAGTACTAATCATTTACATCCATATTATAACAGTTACTTAGGTGTTAAGAACTAAGGAGAGGAAAACTAATACTGAGAGAATTTATTATATAAATGTAAATTAAATAAATACTTATATTATCACATTCTATTTTCCTTGAGATAAGATATTAAATATATATGTAGAACAGTATTACCTTATAGACTTTATTACGCACATTAATATCGATTCTCAGAACAACTACCATCCCATAGCATACACCTTACCTATTCTTGTTCTATAACTACCCGAATTAACCAACATATATAGGTGTACCAACATATATCATTAACCTCTCACACGCTCGTCAACCAATATTTACAACCATAAGAACCAAACATCAAAAATAATAAAAATAAAGACAATTATGACTTCCAAATCGAGCATTCCAGAGAAAGAGATTACATTGACTTTTGGCCGCTCCTAACGTATATAAACGCATGTCAACATTATGTGTTATATCAACTTATTAAGATAAAATTATCATAAAATTCGAACTATATTTGCCAAACTACGATATTATTATACAAGTCCTTTGATAAAAAAATCACCAATTAAATAAATATACTTCAAGTACTGTTTCTATCTTCAATTTAAAAACAATTAAAATTCTCTACTTCAAAAATAATTCCTTCTGCCACCAAGGATAATGTCTAAATATCTCAGTCCCATTAAGATACACACGAAACTTGTATATTATTTACATATAATAAATAAATATCAACTTATTATTTATCAATAATTAATAATATCTAATTAGACAATTAAAATATTAAATTAATCATAATTAATATATAGGAATGATTTTTTGAGTTTCTATGAAACAGAATTTTTTAAGCTGCCACACTGTTAGCCAACAATCTTAATAAATCGGCTTAAAATTTATATATAAATGTATTCGAATCCACACTAAAAACTATTGAATAGAAGATAAAATGAATTATAAAACTCCTCTAGTGCGAACCCGCACTTACACACATCACACTCACCTACACATCATACATTGCTACACACACCACACTACAATACTACTTTTTTTTCTATATTCCACTGTTTAATTACTAACAGACACTACTACCCTTATAACAGAGCTACATCTCACATCACGAACATAACAGACACAACATCAAACATCTATATATCACACAATCAATTCAATCACACATTCACTATCTCAAAATCCAACACCACAACTAGATTATATTATATTAAAAATTTTAATGAGCTTCGGCTAATTACCTATTGATCTATTTGGACATACAACTAATAGAGATATAATATAAAATGCAAATTAACTAATATATAAATGAAGAGCTGAGTTTTATGCTCTTACAGATGCTATGTATACTGCGGGTTTCTGACCTAAGTTATACGTAATATATATATATATAATTAAACATTGAAATAATATAAATATATAAAAGAAATTTATATATATTATAAATATCTCATTAAATACATAGAATACTACTACTAATGAACAATTAGAACAATGTAGCATTAAATATATTAATAAATATTAATATATAATATGATATTATATATTATAAATTAATATAATAAATATAAAATAATATAATTATATAAATATAAATATATTATATATATAATAAAAATATATATAATAATAATAATATATATATATAATATATAATATACCAGTATATATAGTATATAATTGATATTAAAAATTATATATAACACAATATTAATATATATAATATATAATATATATATATATATATATTAATAATTAATATATAAACTAATATAATTATAATAATATTATATCTATATAATATATATAATAATAATATAATTATTATAAATATATTATATATAAATATATAATATATAAAATAATATATATATATTATTAATATATTAGTATTGAAATTACAACGCAAGTATAGGACGCTATCAGTAAATTGAGTTAGCTGTACCCATAATATCCTCAACTGGAAGATGATGGAGAAACCCTTATCAGAAAAACCTATAAACACAATAAAATTTCTAAACGAATGTATCATGAGTTAATGGTAAAGCTCAATAAAACTCTAAGTACCACAGCGCAACGAGGTTATGTTAAAAAACCAAAAGGAATAGCTTAATAATGAAAATACAGTAGTTCAATTGCTGAAACCCTAAAGTAGGGGAGAAAATCATGTTCATTAATTTTATCTTGATTATTATGTATTGTTTAGTTTTATTATTATTTTGAGTCTTATAACTATCTGTTGCAATCACATTATTGTTTTTTAGAGCTTATTGTTTTTTGATTTATATTTTGCTTTTATTTTATATTTTTCTTTTTCGTTTTTATTTTTTTTTATTTTTTGACAAATTGAATAGTAGGCAATATAGGTAGTTGTCACATATTATTCACCCATTGTAATTATTTTTAAGCAAATTAATTTATTACATTAACAATTAATATATATGGTATTTTTAAATCCTTATTTTTAGGATTTGTATACACCAATCGATTTCCTGAGGAATCAAAAACTTTTGTATAATAATATTTCCGCACAGGATGTTTTGAACAATCAATTTTAAAAACTAATTTCCTAATAAGATAATTAATATAATATTAATATATTAATATATATAATAATATTATATATTATAGTATATAATATATTATAATATTATTAAATATAATTATTAGTAAAAAGTCAAATACCTCTATAGTTATAAAACATATCAAATAAAAGAATAGAAATTAGATATAAATATTAAGAAAGAAAATAGTATAAATAATAACTCAAAAGTAATATATTATATATTATATATATATATAATCTAATTATATATAATTTATTATCATAATTTATATAAAATATAATATATATATAAATATTAATTTATAAATAAAGATGAAAATGAATTACTAGAAGAAGTAACAGACGAGGAATCACAAGAATAGTAATCTCAGTAATACTTATAAATGCGAGTATTGGGGATCGTAGTTCGGTGTTTCACTATATAACTAATTATTGTATTAACAAATCATCTTATATAATAAGAAATAAGTCAGTTTGGTATTTATAGTCTTTTATTATTAGTTATTAAAATATGTACATATATTGAATATATTGCATCAAATTGCAAGAGTCTTTGATTAATATGATAATTTGACAATGAGCACTAGATTAGGACATATTTAATAATATAAGTAGTTGAGGAACACTTTATTGTAATACCTTATTATCAAAATAATATAATAGATCTATAACACAAATACTTTCGTTTTTAAACGTATGTCAAATTCTAAAAACTACATATTTGGAAGAATATCTAGTTAAATTTCACAAATTGTTATTAACGCCGTGTGATGGTATGCTCATTTAAAATTTATATTGCGAGATCAAAGAAGTAAAAAGCTTAATATATTAATTTTATCCTGTAATTATGTGATTATTCATGTATTTTGAGTCTTAACTAACGCAATTAAATATTAATTATGGGATGACAAAACTGAGGCGTTAGAAAGTTTTATGATTTATATTATCAGATGATGACTCGATACAGTTTGAGAACCGGAGTAGACATCCGCCACTCAATATATTATATAATAAACAAAATAAAAAAATAACTATCCTAATATATAATTTATTCAAAATGAAATTCATTTCAATATATTGAGTAAGAATTTGTAGCCTTTTTACTTTTTATCGTGTTATTTGTTGGTCTTATGAGTTTAGTATTCATGGGTAAAGTTTATTTATAGCCACACACTTATGATCAATATCTGTTCATCAATTCGATAATCTTGTTGTTTGATTATTTTTATAATATAACTAATGCACTTAGAAATAGGTCAAAGAAATTAACAATCTGGCTTTAGATAACCTTATTTAAAACCTGGAATTAAAAACTATTAATATAAAACCTAGAATTTATAAGTAATAATTAAAAAATAGAAATATTTAGTCCCCTGGTTATAATCAAATCGAATAATGTCAAAAACTTATGGAATAACAAGAATTGGGGGCTTTACAATGCAATGAACGCTGTGGAACGTAGATAACCTCCGTTTCATCTATCGGCTATAATGTTCTAGTGTTTCTATCCACAAAGAACGTAATCATAAGATTCTTCCAAAGTATTAGCGTTAAATTTATATAACATATATTGCATTAATTCATAACCGAACCTATCATTTTATTAGATTCTTAATCACATACTATATTTATAATATTTTAAAACAATTAAGAAGTTACCATATACCCCGAGCTATAAAGACACTAATTTAATTTACCACATTTGGGATTCTTGCAGTTAATTTAATATCTGATTCTTAGGTAATAGACATATGAAGAACTTGAGAACGAAAGAAAGAATGACATACGATATAATGTTAATATTTTATTAAGTAGTTTATTTATATGCCGTGCGATATAATATTTAGATAGAGGACATGATAAACACTAGTAAGTAATGGTAATGGCTGACATATAATAATATATATTTAAATTATATATATATATTTATTATATATAAATATAATAAATAATATATATATATATATATATATATATATTAAATATATATATATATATATAATAAATATTAATATATATAAAATATATATATATATATTTCCAAAAGATGAAATATATAAATGTTGAATAAAATTAATTTTAATTTCGTGGACACAAAAAAATGAGGTGGAAAATTGGATAGAAAATATAATATATCAAAAAGAAAGTTTAGGATCATCAGAAGGTAAACAAGAGTGAACAAATAAATATTTACTTAAATATACTGTAGATAAATTTCTATGTATCCTCTATTACCGATGTCCTTAGATCCTGCTCTACTTCTCCCTATATCACCTCCTCATATTCTATATATATATATATTATTCTTCTATAATATCTCTATCTCCTCACTATATACTATCTACTTTACTCTATCTTCCTCTCATATATATTACTTATATAATCAACTCATAATATACATATCCTATGGATTATGTACGTATAGTGCATGTATCAACACAAATAAAAGGTCTTTTTATGACATAGTCAATCAACTTAAAAATGGGGAATGCATACCGCCAGTATTTCTAAAATATTATTATTTAATAACAAGCTTTGAGTATAAAAACAAAACAAAAAATAAAAACAACAAAATTTATATGAAAAAGGCCCCTAAGTTAAAACAACGTCATTATTTATGAAAATCCGTTTTCTATATTAAAATTTGATTTGTTTTCGTTTTTGTTTACACGTTATAACCATTCAATGAAGTGTATTGTTTTCTCTCGTATTATATTTATCACAAACCGAGTCTTTAGCTATAATACATAGATATACATAAGTCAAGAGTTTGGGTTGTACCATAATGTGTGCATTATAGAGGCCGAGAGCACCAAAAGACACCAGCGAAAGCACAAACAGAATTTTCGCGAGCCTTTCAAAAATAAAGGGCCATCAAAAGGCCGATATAAAATCATAAAAGAGGAGTAACTTGAGTGTTTCGTCGAATTAAATATGAAGCAAATTGGAAGGACGGTCCTTTGACAAGGCATGGAGAGGGATCTCACTACAAAGTAAAAGAAGAACACTTTAGGTAAAGCTTGAATAGGCTGAGAAACAAGAGAGTTAGAAGAAAGGAGTAGAAAGGGAAAAAAAGAAAGGGAAAAAGAAAGGAAGAAAATATAAGAAAAGAAAAGAGAAATAAAAGATAAATTAGAGAGATGTAATAAGACATGAAAATGCATCAATGAAATGTACAAGCAAAAACATTTAAGAGTAAGTAAGAACACTATAGAATTAGTATTATACCGAGATAAAGGGCAAATAATAATACACAGAAATTTGAATCGTCCTACATTTTAATATAATTTATATGAGGAAAATTACCATATTATTTTTTTCCTTTTGGCGTAAATATTCTAAGGACTAGATCTCTTATACTTAATAGTATGAGAAATTATCGACGTAGCATTAAGGCATCGTGCCTTTATAAAACACTGGGTTATATACACATAGAGCTAATGTAACAACATTACACCACCCAAATCTATTGACTTAATCCGGAGTAAACTATCATATCTATTATACACTAACAAAACACGACATAAACATACAACCATACCACAATTAATCACCCAACTAATCACAAATACACACCATACACCATAACTCAGACCACTATACACACAAACACCACACATTCACCAACTCACTCATCACCAAACTATTCATCTGATCATCTAATTCGACTTACTATCACACACCACCAATCACATCACTACCATCCCCCTCCCCTCCCTATAAATAAATTAAAAAAAACACACACAACACACCCACACCACATAAAAATAATAAAATATATAAAAAAAAAAAAATATAAATAAAGTATAATAAAGAAATAACTTAATACAACTACAACCCCCTCATCTGCCCCCAAATAAAAATATATAACACATACACATATATATATTATATAATATAAATAATATAATATATATATATATATATATATATATATTATATATATAATAATATAAATATAGTAATAAATATATAAATACCAAGTATCATATATTACACTCATCAGAAAATCCAAATAAAATAACCTATAAAAAGGACTAAAAGTAGAAAAACTGAAAAATTACACAAATAAATAATAATATAGTAGATTAAACTTATATTATATTTAAATAATAATATATATTATATATCAAAAATCTATATACAATTACTAATAACAACTCAGCCTTAATATATCATCAACCGTAACATAATATAACCTCCAAAACTCAATATCAATCAATATCGCCAATAATAAAATCAATCAAAATATATACCTTGAAATCATATCATACAACAACATACTCATAAAAATAACAATATCTAAATAGAAAAAAATAGGATAAAATATACTTAGCTCACATAATATAAATTATAATATAAATTATGATGTGTGTGAGTGTAGTGTGTGTGTACGTGTGTAATTATGAATATAAAATGTATTCCATTATTTTTGTTGTTTAAATTTTAAAGAAAACGAAGTTTCTAAACTATTACATAGAGAATCTCTGTACCTTTCTTTGTCCAGAGGCAACATGAAATATAATTAATTATTATTATATATTTACTTTGTCCAATTGAGGTACGCTAAAATTCAGAAATACATAAAATTAAAATTAAATTTAGACCTCGACTTAAACCTCCTTCTTGGCTGCAGTCTGTGTAATATAATTTCAAAATTATTTTCTTTTAAATTTAAATGTCCCAAATAAACACAGCGTGTTAAGCATTTTTGAACAAAATGGATAAATTTTATAAATGGGGAGCCCCATAAGCCCAAAATGGTCGAACAAACGGGCACTGGATTAGGTTTTTGACAGGATTAGTAGAGAGTTATGGCAAATTGTTTAAATTGAGGGTTTTTTGAGTATATGTAGATATTAACAAATTGAAGGAAATAAAAACTCAGTTTTATTTTTATTATTTTATTTTTTTATTTACAAAATGAGACCATTTAGATATTTATGTCTTTATCATATTCCCTGTCGATACACAATTATATGGATATAAAGTTTTGTATTAAATACATCAATTTTTAATTAATTTTAGGAAAATATTTTAATTTAATAAATATTCCATATATAATATATAATATTAATTATTGCTAGAGTTTCAATAAAAGACCACAAACTAAGAAATTACCAGATTGAGTGAGAAAATTATAAACAAAACCATAAGATCTAACGAATATGCCGTCTGACACACATAAAGCAAAAATCTATTATAAACAACGAAATTAATAAAAGAATACAGGCTGTCCTATTGTCCCACAAGATGCATCCAGGATACATGGGTATTCTAACACGCAGATTATTGTCCATAAAATCTTCCCTCTTAATAATACACCAAGTTCTCACACCTAACAATATAATACACCAAAAAACACTCACGCAGACAACCAGGTGTCATATAGGTCAATCTACATATAAATTGGATTCTCCAGATCAATATTCATTATTTTAGATACAATATTAATCATTGGATAAAATAATAAGGTGTCTATGTTCCATTCTATCATAGGAATTCATTACACAGTTATTCATATTACATTTTTTAGTAAAAACTAATATAAGAATACAATAATTAGTCTGGTGTTATGTTATTTTAGATCATAATTATGGAATGATATCTCACAGTTAATTACTTCATATTTAGTACATTTAAAGTAACAAATAATTGAATCACCAAGAGATGTTGTATTATAATATGATTTACACATTCTTACATATTATATTAAATAGGGCTGTTCCTCCTAACTCAGTTCATAATATCTTCATTATATTAGTAAATTTTTATAGTACATTCGTAAGATAACTCATAAGGAGTAGATTACTTATTATCATATCATTTAAATGTGTATCTCCGTCTTTCAATATGTGGCATTAAAGTAACATATAGATAACAAGATGGTCTATGTAAATATATTCATTATAAATACTGATGTATTTTACTCACTATCAAGTATTTATCATTTATCTCTTTATATATAATTAAAGTACATTGAGAGCCAGTGTTACCTAAGTATCATAATAATCAAATAGGATATTAAAATCTTCTAGCAATATATCTCTTATATAAAATTAATAATCCCCCATTTAATAAGTAAATTGAAGGACAAGGTGACCTATAATTTACTATCATTATATATAAGACCAACAGATTAACATTTCTCCCTTTTATAGTAATATACTTTAAAAGTAACATAAATATAGACATAGATAGTTCTTAATATCATATTGAGTAACTACTCAGTTCAATATTTCTTTATACATTTTAAGTATACATCTAGTTTTTAAATAAGATATAATATAATAATTAACTATATATAAACAATTAAATGAAAAAAATATCCGTTTAGCAAGGAAAAAACAAAGTAGACTTATAAAATAAATGATTTTACGAATACACACATCACCTCAATACTATAATATAATTATATATAATAATATAATAAATAAACCCATCTATTATTATATATAAACTAATTCACACTATAATTATTACTCTTCTTCTCAACATTCTTACCGAAACCTTTTTTATATTAAAATATAATAATATAAATAATAACCTATAAATATATAGAAGTACAAATATAAAGTACAAAAATTCACAACATATGAGAACAATGAAATAAATAATCAAACCAAAAAATAAATAATACAAAAGAATTAGTCTACCAATACATTGATATATATTGTACCATGTGGTCGCGGACAATGATTTGATCACCATTATAATATAAAATTAACCTAGTAAGAGCAAATGAGATCAAATAAAATGCTCAACTGTAACACTATCGCGCAACAGTCAAATATGTAATCTATGAGGAGCAATGTCCAAAAGACAAATATATAAATTAAAACACACTAATATTTACCCTCACAAGCGATCAATAACAATAATTCATCAACTCCAAAGACCAATCACCGATAGTATTCACACGAGACCATCTGAGTCACAGAGACGCAGCACACATATCACATCAACTAAAATAGAATTGAAAATAAACAGCTTATAAATATCACGAGATAATCTATAGACAAAACATTTTTGTTCATTAACAATATTTACAAATTATATATAATTTTAATATATGTAAATCTACAGTTGAGCTGAACAACTTAGACCAATTCTTTCGAACTAAAACAAATATAAGAATTTATAAACATACGTAACCATTACACTGAAACTCATTTGTAAATAGATACAGAGAATCAGTTTATCATCTCAGTAAGTATGGTAATAATTGTACCTAAGCACGAGGAGCATGAAATCAGAAGCATAAGATAGAGCTTCTGATACTCAGATTTAAACCTGGAAAACTAAAATATGAGAAAGTAACTTATAACAAAAATTTCAACATTAATAAAATATTGCAAAAATAAATACATATTAAAATAAATATAATATACGCACCATAACTAAACTAAATATATTCTTAGGAAATTATACTATTAACTAATTATATAAAAAGATACAACTTAGATATAAAAAATAACTCAAAATAACATAATACAAAGATAATAAATAAAATACAAACTAAAAAGGTACAAATCAAATATAACAAATTCAAAAGGTAACAAAAAAAAAGTTACAAATATAATTTAAAAAGTGAACAGGAAAAAAGTAAAAGAACGCAGCAACCAATCAGAGGGAATGTATGAAATAAAGGAGGATAAGCAGAGTGACATTTAAAGGAGGAAGAGTAAAGATAAAGAGGATGAAGAATTGTTAAGCTGCACTAAAAGGTTTCGGGATTTAGAGCAGGGATGAGCAAAAAGTTTGAATGGGAGTTGTGGTGAGAAGGGATGACAAGAATTATAACGGAAACCTAAGAATGGAACCAGGCAAGAGAAGAGATATTGGAGACAGTAATTGGATAAAGAGATGAAAGAAGAGAGAGATAGTATAAGAGCTAGAGTTATGGTATTAGATAGGATTAGGTTAGAGTATTTATTAGTAATTAATTAGATTAGGTATGAGTTATTAATTGATAGGTATATATGTGGATATGTAAGAAGATAGTAGGATGATTGAGAAAGTATGATTATATGATAAATTTATAATTATAAAATGAAGAAATTGAATTGATAGATTATTAATTATTATGATTAAATAATTATTATGTATTATAATATAATTATTATTATTATTATTATTATGTAATATATGTAATGAGTATAGAGTAGTATTGTTAATATGGATGTAATTATGTAAAGAGAGTAGGAGTAAAGTGAGAAGATTGATATGAGTGTAATGAGAGATTATGATAAGTATGATATAGATTATTAGATAATATTGATATGAATTATAGTAATTTATTATTATAATATTATTATAAATTTATTATAAGTATATAGTATTATTATTATTATGCATTAATTAATCAATATATTGAAAATGTATATTATTATTGATTAATTAGATTATTGAGTAATATGATTATTAAATATATTTATTAATTATTAGTTAATTATTGATTAATTATTATTAAATGTATTTTAAATTTAGAAATCAAGTTTTTCTGTTAAAGAAATGAAAATGATTCCGTTGATTTAGATTCGGAGACTCATTACTTCACTTGATATATTAAGTACATTTATATTGATATATTATATTGACGCGAATGACCATGAGGCGAAGATCGGTAAAAGTGACAGGAGGCCCAGGGGTTCGGATAACCGAATCATCTAAACACCCTAGGTAAGAAATACGATTGCACTACATTCACTCAGCCATAACTAAAGAAGACAATGATTTATTAAATAACGTACTCACTATGTATGCTAATGCAAAACCACAGGAATTAGAATCTCAAACAAAAAAAAATTGAAAAACTTTAAAAAAAAAAAAACTTTTAAAAAATAAATTATTAGATAAAAAAATTTAAAAAAATTTCGAGACCAAAAAAAATCGAATATGAGGATTTAAATATTCATAAAAAATAAATTGTGAAATATAATAAAAAAGAACTAACATATCTGAAGCTTCCAATTGCAAACAGAGGTAAAATAAGGATGAAATACGTAATTAAAGAGGAGAACCGAATTGGAAGGAATGAAAGATAGAGAATCTTAAAGCCTGTTTTTTACATACAGTTTTTTAGACGATTCATTTGATCATAATCTCAAACTGAGAAAAACTACATTAGATTCATAGAATAATTGCTTAAACTTTCGAGTTAAGGAGATTGAGAAAGAGTAAGTTGGGCTGGTTATTATTTATGAGCACTTTATGTGGAGTATTCTCTTCTATAAATATATATACAGATTATATATTATATATATATATATATATATAAAGATAATATATTATATAATATATATATAATATATAATAGATATATATAATATATATAGATAAATATGGAATATTAATATAAAAGTAATATAGTATAATAAGTCAATTGAACAGATTACCCCATTTTCTTTTTCAATACCTGATATCCTTGAGTCGATCTTCAAGTGAAATAAATATAATAATCTTTTCGCTAACTGCATCGATATGCCTTAATCATTTAAAATCTTTCTAACTTTCGTTTTTCCTGATCCCCTGCTTGTAATCTTGTTATATCTCTTTACGTCTTCTGCAGGAAACGTTTTTTGGCCCTTTGGATAAATGTAGTAGAATTGTTTTTTCTGTTTTGGAATTTGAAATAATTGAAGAATTTTTGTATAGGAAGGCTGGGTAGTTGGAAATGGATAAACTATTGAACGTAAAATGATATCCCCGAATACAAAAATACTCAGAAGAATTTAAAACTAGTAAAACAATGAGAGAGAGAGGAATAGAGAAAGAAAGAGAGAGAGAGAGAGAGAGGGAGAGAGAGAAAGAGAGAGAGATGAGAGATGAGAGCAGAAGATCGTTAAAAGATGAAAACATTTGAGAAGAGAGAAGAAGGAAAGAGTGAAAAGTATAAATTCGACTGAGTAAACACTAAAGTAGAAGGTTTACTCTCAAGACAAAATCACTATGATCATAACCATGAGTTAACGGAGTTTTAGAACACAGTAATATTAATATGAAAGTGTATAAGAGAAGCGAAAAGTAGATAATGGTATCAGAATTAATAACCAGAAGTAGAAAATATTTAAAAATAAATAGATATAATTCAAATTTTCAAAAAACTAAATAAATAAAGAAAACCGAGATAACATCACAGCAAAAGTTAAGCAAAAAGTAGTATTATTACATTTGACAGTAACAAAAATCACTACATTAATCACCAATAAGAATACTAAACTCTTTTTAAAAATCACAATGATTAAAGGATGGAGAAAATGGTATTAATAGAGTAAAGTTTGGAATACATTCTTAAACCCGGACCATACTTCTGAGGAATAAGAATATGTTATTTTATATATCACTCTACATTTTATAAATGATATGAATATAATAATAAGCGAGTGTGCACGTATATATACACAATAAAAGATATAATTAATCGCCGTAAATGGTAAGAATGACATGTGACCTCAGAAAAGCTTTCGAGACATTCCAGGAGTTAAATGACACTCAACCAGATACGGTAAAAATAGATGCAAAAAGTTAAACTTGAGGATATTATATATATATATATATATATATAATTAATATATAAATAATAATTAAATAATATATAAAAAGGTATAATGTAAATGAAGATGATAAAAATATAATAAAATATTTAAGAATATTAATTATATATTAAATATAATAAATAATAATTAATTATAATATTATTAATTATAATAATATAATATATAATATAGAATTAAAAATAATAATAATTCTAGATACATAAATGGATACATGGATTTAACTCATATATATATTTACTATATACTCACAATTATCATTTCACTTTCACGTGAAGACGAGTATGTTTTGAACACATCAATTGCAATAGATTGAAATATTGGAAGGGTTGGTATGACTCGTCCGTTTTTTAATTTGCACTTTTCCTTTTAGAAATCTTACATGTTTTGCATCGATGAATTTTTCATTTCTCGATTTGTTACCTCATTGCCAAGCAATGGAAACCTACAATCTGCAACGTGTTCTATTAAGGCTATTTATATATACACTCATCTAATATATATATTAAGTACTAGATATTTATAATTATATATAATAATTTATTAGTATTATATATATACTCAAGTAAAAAACATTATACTTATATTCTGGAGATATAAAATATTAATAATACAATTATTTTTAATAAGGTTAAACCAAGGAAGGAAATTTAGTTTAAGATAATGTACATTTTATAAAAAACATCCTATCTTACTTAAAGTAAATTTAATTTAAATAATAAATAAATATTATTATAATATATATAATAATATTATATATATTATAGTATAATAACAAATCCTAAGCTAAAAATTTGGTAGTGAAGGTATATTTATGCTAATTATATCAGTCCGTATATTAGATAAAATAAAACGGCGACTATTACGTATAGGCGATATATTATTATATATTTATGGTAACACTTAATAAAATAGATAATAACTGTATGATATCGCAGCAATCTCAGAGCCAATTCTGGGTCAGACCTTTAAAAAAAATAAAAAGGCGATAATTAACCGGCATTTAATGAACAGAGGCTGTCATAGGAACTCGCGAGAAACCGTGCATATTTTATATCCTTACCCCCTTGCCCAAGGAGACATTACAAACCACTAGTCGGTGGTCGTCCTAAAACATTTACATTCAGCCAACTACACACATTATAAAGATTATTCTTAACTCACTTATACAGATTGTTGTAACAAAACCAAGCTCAGGGCAACTTGACCTCTAGATCCAAATATCTTAAATCATTTATAAGAAATAGATTCCCCTAGCAGATCCTTAGAAATTCCATACAAACTTAATAAGAAATATAGAGCAGGTCCGTTCACATCTGCACTCTCACGCATAAAATATCATACAAACACTAATGAGTAGCAAAACTAGAGTATCTGTGCATATAAGATATATTATAGTATAAAAGTTAAGTGCTATCTATAATAATAGACCTAATTCACTGCCATTACCAAAACAAGAAGAGCTCAAACCAAAGATATTAAATGTACCATGTTTGTATTCTTGTTCCTGAAGATGGAATTCCATCTGATTTCCTCGACACGTCGACAAGATTAATATACAATCAAATATATTATAAGAAAACAGTTTAACAGATTTCACAAGAGATATAGTGTTGTATCCAAATAAAAAAAACAAATTCCATTTCCCAAGATTGGTTTTAATTGGTTATTACCAACTAAATGTTCAGAAAGCCAGCAATGGTTGTGTTTATTTGAGTTAGATGGAAAACAGCTGGAGGTAGATTTTATATATTTGGAGAGTGTAATAAATAATAAATCATAAGTATAAAAATAATAATAATAATCAATAACTAATATATATAAAAAGGTAAATATACATTATATATATATATATATATATAATATAAAACGAAAGTGGGATTCGCTATATTAGTAATAATACTGATATTATAATATAAATTCAAAATACTTTATAAATTTATACTTATTAAAAAATATTAAAATGCTGATAAATAATGGACCTCATTTACATAATGACATATAAATTGAATAGGTATTATATATTTACCCAGTGCACAATTTGCTATCAATTTAAAATGGTGATGTTGCACTGTAATGTTTATATCGCAAGCATTTTGATTAACTATATTATTATTAAGGGTATTTATAAATATAAGAGGAAATCAAAAGCAAAATAATAAATCGAGTTTTCTCAGTGCCAATCTCAATAACATATTTTATTATATATTTAGAAATATAAGGAAAAATTATTAATATCTAATTTTATTATATAAATTGTAATGAATACAGAATCAGTTAAAGCTTTGAACAGCAGCGGTAAAATTTGAGAATCAGAATTAAGTATATCAACTGACAACTTTTATATTAATAACTGCTTAATGAGACTACCTGAAAAAAATCATATGAATAAAAATGAAGAGAAAGCGGAGACGCACAGATGGACAGGAGAGGAGGGGAGGAATAAGAGAGACGCAGAAGACTAGTAGAGTAAAATAACGCGAGTGAAAGTCCTATACAATCAATCCTTACTGTTATCTTAACTTCTTTATTTTAATATATATAATATTTTTAATACTTTTTATACAGATTAAGTTTACGTATAAATGTTTTCGAACACGGACTCCGTAATATACGCATCAGGAGGTTGCGATCCACATTCTTTTGTATCTATAAAGGAGAGAGCATTACCAGAAGATGGTCGCAGAATAGACTTTCTTCAGAAAAATAATTATATATATTATAAATAGAGAAATTGGTAGTTTAAATAAACTCCTGCAATAGAATAATTCATAAATTAAAAATTATAAGATTATTTTATATCACTCGAATTAAAACTAATCATTTTTATTCTTCAATAATAGACTTAGTCTCGCTTTTGTAATGGTGGATTCTCATAAGGAATGTTAAAGGTGGTGATTATAAAAAAAATGTTTAAAGAGAGCCTAAAAAAAGATCACTGGCTCTAGATTGAGAAAAGTATTGCCACATTAATGATTCCTTTTGTCATAGGAGTTATAATGCGTAATTATATACTAACTACTAGAATTAATAAAATATAATCATTACCCAATATAAATTGGGAACCAGTATATTTATTATAAAAAATTCTCTCTATCTACACTATATATATATATATATATATAGTATATATATATAATATATATATATATATATATATATATATATATAAATAATTATATATTATATATATTAGTGATAATAAGGATTAATGAATCTATTAAATTACTCTTAGATCTTAATGAAACGTAATCCGACTTATGTACATCTTTCTTTGAGATACAACAAATAATAAAAACCAAAATGGATAAGTTTAAATACGTTTAGTTATTCAGCAATAATTATTAATTCTGGCCATATATTGAAGTAAAACAATTTATTGGTTTTTGGCATATGGAACAAAGTTACAATGGATATTACATTTTTTGACTTAAATTCAAGAAAAAAAAAAAAAAATATTGGATTCATTTTCACAAAGCTCTACAAAATCTTTTTGTAGTTCTTGGAAAATATTTTTTAAATTTTTCTAACTAAAAATTCCTTTACTTATTGTAATGCTCTTGGAACAAACTCAATTAAGTTCACCTCATTTATACATAGTAACTTATGTATTGTAGAGCGTATACTATGTTTAGTTATTGAATATTATTAATTAGGATAGAGAAGTATAATTCGAAAATTAACACCAGTGAAAATTATATTGATTAACAGTATATATTGGTACAAATGAAACATCCATAATAAATGTAAACTATTAATATATATATATATATATATATCGCTAGAGATTATATATAAATATAAATTATATATATATATATTATACTATATCTATCTATTCTCACTAAACTATCACTTTGCATTATATAAATGTAAATTATTTGATAATATTAATATATATTATACTATATATATATATAAACTTATATATATATTAATATATATATATTATATCACTCATAGTATATATCACTGATATAGTTACTATAGTAAGAATACATTGATACCTATATAGAAATATCAATATGATAAGCTATATATTAGAATAATTTAGATTATTCATATAAATAATAATATATTAATATTATATGTATAATAGTATAGGCTAACATTGGGTGGAAATCTTCCAGGAAATGGAAAGGCGTAAAAGGGTAGAGAATATTACACAAATACTAATAATATTGAGGAGTGGAGCATAAATAAGCACTTTATTATATATCTATATATAATATTATAGGGTATGGCCTGAGAAGTGTTTCATCTTCGTGGTAAACAAGGAATAATGCAATTGTTGATCAGAAAATGCTAAAACTATCCTTCTAAATTCACTTAATGGAATTATAAAACAGAAAATTTCATTATTGATTTCTAATCGTTTATACAGTTTTGTGATTTATTCACATACCTGGTATGTTTTTACAATTATGTAATATATTTATTAATTATTATTTATTATGATATAAATATTAGTGTATTTTTTATTTGAGTTATATAATTAATTTATTGATTGTATATATGAGTTATTATTAATTATTATATTATTTAATTTATTATTATTATTATTATGTATCTTATTATTATTTATTTATGTATTATTATATTGTTAAATTTTATTATTATAATATGGAAAATAAAGTAAGTTTTAGAATTATTATTCTTATTGTATGTATTATTATTATTAGCTCTTATTTATTTTATATCGTCATTTATATTTAGTATAAATCGCATATTATTATTATGTATAACTCTGCCTGTAAAAGAGTCGAGTTATCAGAATGGTTTTCACCATATCATTAAGGTCATGTGTATCACATTTATCAAGATTGATTATCGAATATAACAAATGCTTCTTCTTCTAATGACACGTTGGATGCATTTATATTCATTAATCATGTACGAGTATAAATATTTCACCTTTCGTATAGATTAAGAAACTGCTGGAATAGTCAGAAGGAAGAGAACGAAACACAGTTACTGAAGGGTTTACGGCTTAGGGACTTGATTCCCACTTAAACTGGTTCCGCTATTTGATTATGTATTTTACATTTGGTATTAGTTATTCATTATTAAATATATTATTAAATATTATATTGCTTAAATTAGTATTGATAGATACAATTTATTAATTGACAATAATATAAAACGAAATCTATATCTTATTAAATTATAAAAAAAGAAAGATTTTTTGAGGTCATAAAAAATGTTATTACTATAATAATTATAATCAGCATTAAAACTTTTTATATAGGTTATTTTAATTATTTGAATTATTAATTTTTTTAATTAATAAAAAGTATTAATATAATTATTATTATTAATTTATTATATGTATAATTTAGACTATAGAATTATTATTATTTAATTCAGTTTATTATTATTATTATTATGTGACTTGATTAAATGTACTAGTAAGTATATTCTAATGTATCTGCAATATATATCATAAGTCTAAAAACAAATAATGAAAATTGAACTTGAGTATATATTAGGGATATAGGTATATATATATATATACTATAAATAATAAAAAAAAAGGTATTTATGTTATTAGTATATATGAGTGATAAGTGGTTAAATAAGTAGCGGTATAGTAGTAAGATAGTGGGATGAGTCACATATTATGTGATGGTATGTGATGGTAAGTTGTATATGAGTGACGTTCGGAATGCCAATTATAACGTCATTGGTGGAGCAATTCGATGTGTGCACCACGCAGGTCACACGCACAACGGCAGCGACCGCAACATAAACGGCATTCTCGCACCTATACGCAGAACAGAGCGTCCAAGACGCTACGACGGCACGACGCACGATGAATAGTATGAAAGCAGAGATCTCTGCGCACAGCCACGATACTTATATTAGATAGTAATAATAGGATGGATTCATTATTATAGTAAGTTGGTTAGTATTAAAAGTCAGGGTGCAGTGAGAGGTGGGGTGTGTTAGGAGGTTATGTGTGGTGATGCAGTATGTTATTATGTCGAATATATATATTTTATTATGTAGTTAGGTTATTTATATATTTATATTAGTATATATTTATATATATATATATATATAATATATATTATATTATATAGTATATAGAAGAGTTTATTTACGCTATTATAATGATAAGTTGTCTAATCTTTTATGTTGTATTGTGAATAAATAAATCTTTACTTCATTTATAGACTTGCTGTTTAGCCATAAGTGGATTTTTGGTATTACTAACTTATAGTTTGAAGGTTTTGAGGAAGAGCGTATGGATTTTGCTTGAGATGGAAATTCATCATCCGACACGAAATCAGAGACATCTATCTTTTCTGATTCTGGGGTAGATATAATTGAAGTTGTAGATTCTTCTTCCTCTCTTTGATCTGCTATGATTTCGGGCTTTGGTGATGTAGTTGTTTCATCAGGAAAATAGTATTCTACTGTGGTATTTTGCAATTCAACTTCAGGGAATAATTTTCCAAGTGTTGTAGAATCTATTTTCTCAAAAGGAGTATCAGTAAATTTGCCTTCAATTTCGGAAGGTTTGGAAACAGAAGTCAAGTCTTCCTCTAAATATTCTGGGGTAGATAATTTTTCGGGTTCTAATGTTCTTTGAGTGAAGGTGAATTGTTGCTCCATTCTTGTTGTCTCAGTATCGATGCGACTAATATCATCAACAACTTCAGTAACTTCCTCTTCTATTAATATCTTTGGGTCATCTTTGTTATTTGTTTGGGGCACCTTCTATCCTCTTTATATTTTTTTTTGGTTAATTTGCATACTGCCCCTCAATCTTTTTGTGTCACTTCCCTTTTATTACTTCTTTTCGGCAACTTTTCGTAATTTTTTGGCAACTGCCTTCGAGAGACAGGGTTGCGCCCTATTATATTACGGTTGCGTAAGCAACCGTTGCTCTACGTGACTTGTCGCCTTGCTTTTCCTCTCTATTTTTTCTGCCCTGCCCTCCTAATTTTTCGACCATCATTTGTTCTGCGGTCAATTTCTTTGTTCTCGCTACTGGTAATTTATCATCAATCCATTTCAATGCCGATGATTCCAACCTTTATTTCCCTTTTTACTTACGGTGCAATAATAGACGGTTTTGACATGTGGAGAATTGTGGAAACATTTCCTTCTTTAGCAATGGCTGCCCTAAATCAGTCAATAAAGGTTAACACGTCATCAAAAGACGCCGCACATTTAATACTTGCCTTTGATTTCCGTCCTCTCGTTGTAAGCACGAGATTATTAACTGAAAGGAAACGTAAAGCAAAGTTTATAGCTCCAATGGATGAGCAACCACTACCACCTACCTTGCTAAGCAACGAAATATCGATGTTGCATTATATATTTTTGACGGGGCACAAAGACATACTAAGACATCCGCTGTGTTCTGTATTTTTACACATGAAGTGGTTAAGAGTGAGAAAATTCTTTTTTCTACATGTTATATTATATTTTATATTTGTTTCAATTTTCACCACATATATTATGAACTTGCAAGAATCTTCGAATAGAGGAGGAGGAGGAGGAGAGGAGAAGGTACAGGAATGCTCAGTAACTTACCAAAGAAATCTTCCAACCTTACCAATGAAGCAATAGCAAAAATGAATTTCGAGGAATGCATTGAGAGTGGTTTATGGGCTACATTAATGTGTTTTACGATGTTTTTTATTGCTAAAGAAATGTTGCTAATAGTACACAGTCCGTTAATTTACATTCGTCGTTACGAAAATTATATTGATATATTAATTCTATTTTGCGTCTTAATATTGTTGTTTCTACCAGTGCATGGATTCCTTATTATGCAAATGAACATTTGTACTATTGCGGTCATATCATCTTGGGTTAGACTCATGTTATTTTTAGGAGAGTTTCCAAGCTGCGGAGTTTATGTCGTAATGTTTTCAAAAGTTTGTAGTACAGTATTTCGATTTCTAACTATGTATGTTCCTCTATTAATCGCTTTTGCTTTAGGATTCTCAATACTATTAAGGGAATTGAACACCTTCGAGAAGTTTCCAACGTCATTTGTTACTACTCTTGTAAGTTGAGATGGTTACGTTCTTTTACAATATCTCTTCAGTAGTCTCATTTGAATAGTTAATTAATAATATTTAAACATTCTATTTCTTGGCACTTGACTTTTAACAACAATATTTAATCATCATTCAATTAAAAATAAACCAATTTTTTGTTTATTTCAGTTATAGTTTAAATGGATAATTTAGATTAAATTTATAAATAACTTTATACACCTAACCGTTAATGCAATTTAATGTGACTATTATTATTATTATTATTATTATTATTATTATTATTATTTAATTATTATTATTATATATTATTATTATTTTATTATTAATTATATTATTATTATATTATTTTGGTTTTAATTACTTAATGGGTAACTTAGATACGATTTTAATTTAATAATAATTTTCAGATTATGATGACGGGAGAAATTGATTATGAAGAAAAATTTCTGAAAATCCAAATAATCCAAATATGCTTTCAAAGATTTTCCCATTTTTCGTCCTAATTGTATTTCTTCTTCTGGTCTACAATCATACTAATCTAAATTATTTGATGTTTTCAAAGATTTTCCCATTTTTGGTCCTAATTGTATTTCTTCTTCTGGTCTACATCATCTTATCTAACTTGTTGGTCGCGCTCGCGGTCAATGACTTGCATGCTATTCAACAAAGGTAACTCAAGAGTCAGGAAGTTAATTTTATTCATGGTTGACCAGTGGTAGATGATTTTGAAAATGACCCCATTTTTTATTGCTACCCTTAAATATTAAATGTGTAGAGCTAGCACCCAAATGGCGGATCCCCTCGTTATTTTGCATGGGAAATTGCTCAGATTAAATGTTGAATGTGTAGAGAAAACGTTGCAAATGTCCAGGGATTCCGTAGTATTAGCAGCTCTTTCAGAGGCTAACGCATTTAGGCATTTTTTCTATAAATTTTAACATTATTAGTGCTTCTTGTAATATTATGTCTTATTATATGTTATTATTATATATATATATTATATTATTATTATTATTAATAAATAAATATTATTTGTAGTATTGTTGTAAGTTGCATTATTCATTTCATCGTGTTTCCATGATCTATTATTATTATTATTATTATTATTATTATTATTATTATTATTATTATTATTATTATTATTATTATTATTATTATTATTATTATTATTATTATTATTATTAATTATTATCAGTCCATGTAATTGTATTTGAAGGAATATTATTTTATTTTTTTTTTTTTTTTTTTTTTTTTTTTTTTTTTTTTTTTTTAAGTTTTAACAGTTTTTGCTCCTTCTCTGATAGTTGAATTTATCTGTAAAATAAAATTTTCAAATTTTTTTTAAATTGATATTCGAAGCATTCATTTAAATTTAATTTATAACAAAAAAATCCTACGAAAAAATGTTCAACTTCAGTACTTTATTAGTCTCAGAGAAGGTCCAAGGGGCGGCTTTTAAAAATTACACCTCATTCACTCCTTCTACACTTCATCACTTTGATTATTGTGTAGTTTTCTTTATAACATGTTGAAAATGGGAACTAAGGAACTTTTTAACAATTATATCGGCTTCAAGTTTGGTTTGTTTTTGTTATGTTATGTAGGATTAAATAATTAGTGCAATACTGAAGGCAAGTTTTGATTAATAAATTAAACAGAAGTTTCTTTTCACCTCAAAAAATAAATTTTTTCTACTTTTCTATCTCAGGTCAGGCATCATACTCTCTCTCTCTCTCTGCGTCGTCGAGATCTCCCTCCCTCTCTCTCTCTCTCTCTCCTCTCTCTCTTTTTTTTTATTTTCTTTATACAGATTACCACCTTTCACGGGCTGGGCCCTTTTCAAGGAGGGGCAGAAAATATTGCTTTCTGCCATGGCTAACAGATGTGATTTATACCGTAGAGGTAACTGTCACATACAATATGAATTGATGTTTTAGCTGTGTTCTTAGTTTGGGAGGTGACCCACCAAATTGAAGGCACTAAATTCACATTAAATGATTAAATATTGGCTTTTTAGTTTTATAATGTTAGAGAAGGCTAAATTCGTAATCAGTCGAAAGTGCAAATCTAGTTGTATAAATGTGCAAATTTTAAGAAAAAAAAGATACCCTCAAGATATACCATCCAAATTACACTACAAAACTAATGAACGTACATTCTGAATAGTGGAACATAAAAAAAAGGCTAAGAATCATTTAGATAATTTTTTTAGCCACTCGAAAAAGAATCTGAAATGTCTCGACAACTTATTTGAAATAGTTCAAGATATCGCTCTTCAAATAATTAAAATAGAAGAAAAAAAATGTTCTTGTTTCATCAGAGAGAACCAGGACGAATATGTAGCTTTATGAGTCTCTCTCTCTTCTCCTCTCTCTCTCTTCTCTCTTATCTCTCTCTCTCTCATCTTCGTCTCTCTCACTCTCTCTCTCTCTCTCTCTCTCTCTCTTCTCTCTCTCTCTCTTCTCCTCTCTCTCTCTCTCGCATCCTTTTCTCCTCTCTCTCTCTCTCTCTCTCTCTCATCTCTCTCTCTCTCTCTCTCTCTCTCTCTCTCTCTCTCGTCTCTCACTCGTCCTTCTCTCCTCTCCTGTCTCTCTCTTCCTCTCTCTCTCCTCTCTCTCCTCTCTCTCTCCTCTCTCTCTCTCTCTCTCAGTCTTCCTCTCCGGATCTCTCTTCATCTCCTGCTCTCTGTGGCCTCTTCTCTCTCTCTACTCATCTCTCGCTCTCTCCATCTGCTCTCCCCTCTCTG
>JABUQX010072662.1:0-5000 GCA_015478945.1 Trachelipus rathkii
AAATGAGAGCAGTTTGGTTATAGGTCCTTCATGTGACGATGGGCCAGTTGTCTTCCCATCAACAACACTAAATAACTTCCTGAGTGGCAGTTCATTAAAATGCAACATGCATATGAGCCATTGAAGTGGTCTTTTAAGATGTAACTCCAACAGTGTGATTATTCCATTCTTGTTACCCGTATTCACAGGAGTTCCATCGCAAATCACTGCTCTTAAAGTCTCTGTAGATCTTGTTCGTTCAATAATACCCAGAATTTCATTAAATACATCTCGAGATCTTCCTGAGTTAGGACTAACGTGATCGATGTAACATGCATCTGGAAATGACACTAGCACGTAATGTTCTTCTCTAACTTTTCTACGCACACCTCCAGTATCGACAAGTGTTTCATCTATTTTTCCATCGAAACCAATGCAGACCATACCTCTGTGTTGCAGCAAATGCTCCTCTGACTGTTTGTCTCTCCAGTATTTTCTTTGGCGTTGTAACTTACTTGGATCAACAACGTTTTTTGGTGACAGAAGTCCGAGGTCCTTGAGGGCAGCATTAACTATGAGACATGCATCTCTATTGCTCACATTTGTCCTCTCTAATGCTTTACACAACTCAGGATACTGGTTTCTATTTTGAGGGTGACATTCTTCCATTTCTTCTGATTCTAAGGAAAATGATTCTTCTAGCACATCACTCTCACTGCCTGATAATTCAACTGAACTTACACATTTTTGCGTATCTTTGTGTCTCATCTTACTTTCAAATGTCAACCGTTTCCTTTTCCTTTCCTGAAGTTTCATGTTTTTCTCTGTTCTTTCCTTGTCCACCTTTCCTATTATCATGCGTCTTGAAGTGTTTTGATCAAGCCAAAATTGCCATTCCAATACAGGGATTTTCTTTTCATTGGGACATTGACATTGATTACGTTCAACTATACCATTATGAACACACTTGCACGCGCTAATGTCGAAGAGACGAGAAAATGATTTTATTTTATCTTGATATGTTAGAGAAGATTGTTTATTTCTTGAATATTTCATCAAATCATTGACATTCACTATTAGTCTCTTCACTTTCACTATAACACTTTCAAATTCTATTGTTGGAATGCCTGCTTTATTGTATATGCCTTTAACTTCTGTTGCCACTAACTTTGCTAGATGAGTAACACTGGCATCTTTGTTGACTACTTGATGGAACTTGTAGGCTCTAAAAACATCCTCAGCCAGTGGTAGCTGATTTTCGACAAGTGGTTGTGGATAACCGAATATTGCATGCCTGTCTTTATGCCTTGTTGCACATGCCATGATACGTCTTGCAATAATAGTAATAAACACTGCACCCACAGGACTTATCTCAAACGTCGAATAGTCTGGATCTGAAATGAGACAGAAATAGCTCTCAATTAGTATTAAAACCAAATTTTGAAGAACAAAGCATATAAAATTCATAACTTAAAAATAGTAAAAAACGATGTCAAAAACCCTTTTAATAAAAATTAAACTAAGTTGGGCCCGTACCTATGACATTGAGTAAATGCATTTAAATTAGAATTTTTTTTTGTCTCCAACTTACAGGGAAGATATCCAAGGAGCACCTATTTAGCCATGTTTGGTTATATCCCACCATAAAATACGTTGCAGGTCTTTAAATGACAATATTGTAGATGCAGATTTAACTTCTTGCCAATTGGTATATAGGTTTTATTATTTGCAGGTTAATTTAAGACATAAAAATCTTATTATTATATATTTTTATATAATATATTATATATACTTATACTATATTCATTTATCATATCTTATATATATTATATATATATAGTTATATTATTTTATAATTTATTTCACTATATATATATTAATAATATATATTATATATATATATATATCTATATATTAATATAATAATATATATATTATATATTATAATATATATATATATGATATATATATATTATATAATATATATATTATCATATTATATATATATATATATTATTTATATAAAATATATACATAATATATATATAGTATATTATATTTTTGTTTATCTTATTATATATTATTATTATATATATATATACTTTATATATTATATATATTTATTAATTATATAATATATATATATTATATATATATATTATAATATATCTTATTCTATATATTTAAATATATATATATTATTTTTATATATATTATATATTTATATATATATATATTATATATATATAATATTATATATATATATATATATATATATTTTAAATATATCTATTTATATTATATATATATATATATATTATATATATAAATTATATATATTTATATTAATATATATTATATATAATATATATATATATATATATTATATATATATATATTATATATATATATATAGTAGCTATTAATTTATTATATATATATATATATTATTATATATATATATATTTATATATATTAATTATATTATATATATATATAATATTATATATATATATATATTATATATAATATATATTAATTATATATTATATTATTGGTAGTATATATATAAGTTGGGGTTTATAAGTAATATAAAGTGCCTTATTCATCATAGAGTATTAGGTATATATTTACTTTATCTCTATTATTTATAATTTATATTGGGTATTATATATATATTATTTATTATATATTATTTTTTCTTTATATTTATTATTTACTTGATTATTATATAGTTTTATATTTAGAGTCTTATTACGTTTTATACTAGTTTTTTTATCTGATATTATATATATATATATATGAATAATTAAATGTATATTATTATTATTTTTTAATAATAATATAATAAATATTATATAATAATTCATGATCTTTCCGTATATATATACGACACATATTAGGTTTGTTTATTTCAATATTACTGATTCACCTTATAGGTACGGGCTTAGACTATTATAATCTGCTTATACATATACCTTAGCTACTTAGATAGCTACTTTGGTACGATAGTGGTAACTTTGGCCTACCGTTATATATTATATTATTACAATCTTATGTTGATATATATATAGGTATAAGACCTCACATTTTGGTAGTGTTACTACATATGATATATATATATCACATTTTTGGTATGTCTTCCTCAAGTGAGTGGCTTATTATAATTTTTTTACATGTTTCTGTATTTTAAGAAGAGACAGAAAGAGAATGCTTCTTTTTCCTTCGATCGCTCTCATACAACATTTCTTCAGTATAGAAACAAATTCACTTAAATATAATTGTGTCTTCAAATATTTGCTTTGCACCCAGCTTCTCATTTCGGTCCAATTTTTAAGTTATGTATTATGATTATTACATCATTTATCCACACAATTATATTATATAAAATATTAATGTTACATTTATGTTGCCCATGTAGTGGTTAGCCCTAGTTTTGGTAATGGAGGTGAATATTTTATTTCTTATTACATAGTTATATACTTACTATATTATATAATTTTATATTTTTGGAAGCTATTACCCCTATTGACTATAATATATATATATTATATATATATTATATATATCCTCATATACTATATATATATATATTATATATACTCATGATATACTACTCATTTACTACTTATACATACCTTACTTTTTATTCCATACGGACTCTAGTATAAAGTACTAACTCACTGGATTTATGATGATAACTTATATTATTACCTCACTACTAGCTATAGTATTAGTAAGTAGTATACTCATTCATCACTATCTCCCTACACTCAATACTTAGACACCTAAATCTATAACCTCTACATATAGCAGTCTCCCATTATAGTTCAACTTGCTCACGTTTTAATACTCACTCACTTTCTATCCTTTATCTCTATACTATATACGACAGTGTAACTTAATATATACTGGTACACTTTATATACTGACATATCTATCTACTTATTAGTACAACTACCTATGCATTATTTTTCATTTCTACATATCTATCTACTCTTCACATTCCTTATTCTACACTCACTTTAGGCTCTATTACTCATTTCATTTGCTTTTTCACTCATTGTATATACTTGCATTTTCTTATATTTGTCTCTAATTACTTCACGTATAGGATTATTACTGGGATTCGGCAGGAAGCACATATAATCTTTCTGTATGTTTAGAGTTTGTCATCATCTGTCTTATAATATAAATTCTATCCTATTGGGCCTGGTTTTTTGACTCTCTCTCTGTTTTCGATTCCGGTCCTCATTGTTAAGTATTATGTCCATAGGTTTTGGTCATCACTTGACCACGATTGCTACAAAGTTTTGGCACACTAATCCCTGAAAAATTTGCTTTCTTCTCCGGAAGGGATAGTTTCCCGCGTCACAACTTACGATCTCCTCGAGGGACGTCGCAGAGAGAGGTTAACCTCGCCATTCAACGAGTAGAAAATATTATATTCTTTGACTCTCTGAGTTCTGAAGCGTGTTCAGGCCTTCTTCCTGGAGCTATGAGGTGGACGTGAAGAGCTGTTGTCTTCTTGCGAATGTCCTATATAGCACGTGTTGCTTGTCTAGTGGTTTTGAGAGGTTTTATCCTCATCGTTGGTCTCAGACTGTTAAAACAGGGGTGATTCTTTGGTTGCATTAGGAGCAGGTGACGACGACACAGCATATTCGTGGAGTTACTGCGCGAAACATCTCACTCCAAATAAGTAACGAGAATTAAAGTTCCTCTTTTATTACTTATATATACGCCCATTGGCTATTATACGCTAGTCTCCTTAGTTCTAAGTATATATATTGAGGGCGTTTATGTCATGCGGTATCAATATATATTATATGAGCTATATGTGTGGATGTACTCGTGAGGGGTTGTTTATATGTACTACCGGGTCATCTATATACTTAACCCTATCTCCATATAATATATATACCTTATATAACCTACTACTTTAGTACTACTATATCGCTATATATATTATATATACATACCCGTAATATGTGAGCGTTCCTATACTCTCTTATATACTA
>JABUQX010072662.1:12500-17500 GCA_015478945.1 Trachelipus rathkii
GTGATAAGGCACTGTTTCGCTCATTTTTTCCATAGGTTTTATTTAATTAAACCCTTTAATTGCACTGTCCAACAGCCAAATTACGCAAAGAGTGAAAGTCATATTCCTGGGGTAATTTGGGCATAGGCTGCTGAAGGTTAAGGTTTTTCTGTTAAGTTTACTTTCTACTTTAAAGTATTCAAACAATAAATTTAATATATTAATAGTAAAGAATAAAATATTCAAACATTAAATTTAATATATTAATAGTAAAGAATAAAATATTCAAACATTAAATTTAATATATTAATAGTAAAGAATAAAATATTCAAACATTAAATTTAATATATTAATAGTAAACAATTGCAATTTATTGGAAGAGACTTTGAATCAGAATAAAAGTCTTTGATCATCTGTTTAGCCTCAGTTGATGATTAATTTTATCTAAATGCTTTATAATGTTAGAAGAAGCTTGTAAAAACCATCCCAGCCATTTTTTTTTATTTTTGTAGAAATTTGACGATTAAGAGAGATCGGCAAAATCTCACTTCTCACGTTTAAAAACTTTCAACTATAACAACTTTCAAATTCTATTGGTTTGGAATGCCTGCTTTAAGTATCATATGAACGTATTTCATGTGCGTATAACTTACTCTATCTTGTACTGCTTACTACTACTGGCATCTTTGTTGACTACTTGATGGAACTTGTAGGCTCTAAAAACATCCTCAGCCAGTGGTAGCTGATTTTTGACAAGTGGTTGTGGATAACCGAATATTGCATGCCTGTCTTTATGCCTTGTTGCACATGCCATGATACGTCTTGCAATAATAGTAATAAACACTGCACCCACAGGACTTATCTCAAACGTCGAATAGTCTGGATCTGAAATGAGACAGAAATAGCTCTCAATTAGTATTAAAACCAAATTTTGAAGAACAAAGCATATAAAATTCATAACTTAAAAATAGTAAAAAACGATGTCAAAACCCTTTTAAAAAAACTAAAGTTGGGCCCCCTAGACATTGAGTAAATGCAAAATGATTTTTTGTCCCACTACAGGGAAGCCAAGGAGCACCAATTTGACCATGTTTGGTTATCCCACAAAAATTCAACCCAGCTTAATATATATATATATATATATATATTAAATAACACTAGATATATATATATAATTTAAAGTTAATATTGTAATTCTTATATTTATAATATATATATATATATATATATATATTAGCATTTACGGTTTTAAATTTAGGTTTTAGACGTGTGAATAATTTTAACCTGATTTCACGTTTGTCTGTTTTATTTATTTTTTGTTTTGTCTGTTTGTTTTGTGGTTTTTGTATGTGCATGCAAGATGGCAGATTTGCACCGGCGCGGGCTTACTATCGACTTTGCTAACATCCGTGGCTTGCAATCTAACTCTGCATCCGTGGAATACCACCTCTCTAACTCTAATCCTAACCTTTTGCTCCTGTCTGAGACCCAGATGGCTAGGAATTCATCCACTAACTCGTTTTAATATGTCCACTATAACTTATTCATAATTTCCGTCTAAAGGGTGGAGTATGTTCCTATGTTAACATAAACACTCCTGTAACACCGTCTCGAGAATCTCGAATCTCCTAACTTCCGATGTTCTGTGGCTTAAATCTTTCCTTCCTTCTACTACAATAACTTGGTGCTTCTGCCTAACTGTTCTCCTAACAGAACAAATTTTCACGCCTTTTTTGAAAAAAACCTTACTACTTCTCACGAGAATGTTACATTTTCTCATCCAAATACTGAGGTCTCTATTTAGGGATTTCAATGTACACAACACTGAATGGTTGGGTTCCTCTCATACCTGATTTAGGTGGGGAGGAGGCCGAATCATTTTAGCATTCTCAACGATCTTGGAGCAACTAATTAAAGAAACCCACACATATTCCGGATCGTCCCAACCAATTCTTGAACACACTTGACTATGTTTCACCACTAGTCCCCTTCTCTCTATAAATGACACCCACTTCGCTCTTCCTATTGGTAAATCTGAACCACAACCTAAATCATCTTAATTTTAATTACTTCTTTCCAACAGCCTCCATCCTGCCCTACGCGTTTTTTCTGGCACTTTGATCGGGCAATTGGGGGGCCTTGCGTTGCTTCTACGCTAACTATAATTGGAAGTGACTTCGGCTTTGTTCCTCTGGTTGACGCTTCCAACTTCTGCCGTAAGGTGGGAGCTGTATCGTTGATTGGGATGAGTAGGTTTTATTCCTTCTTCGACTAAATCTTTCTCTACTCATAATCCATGGTTTCGATCGTGCTTGTTCTCTGGCCATCCAGGCTAGAGACAGTGCGTATCGGGAGTGAAAAATTCTCGTTCTCCTAATCACTCTTGCTAATTTTCATTCGGCTAGAAATCGTTGCAGGATACTCTTCGACGAGCAAAGCGGGCTTACATCAAACGAAAGTGCGCTAACCTCCTTGGTTCTCCTACTGACATATCTTTCTGGCCTCTTGCCAAAAACATCTCTACAACTTCTGAAATCTGTCTTTCCTCCTCTTATTCGCTCGTGATGGTTCTGTTTCTAATTCTTCCATGAAAGGCCAATCTCTTGCCTCCTTATTTCCTTAATCAACCGCTGGACGATTCTGGGCATTCCTTCTCCTCCTTTTCTCCTCTCAGGTGTCCTATGCCTTTGCTGTGATTACATTAGATCGGGTGCATGGGCTCCTGAAATCTACGAACGTTAGGAAGGTTTGGTGGCCCGGATGGCATTCCTCCCCGAGTTTGAAGGATGTGCCTTCCGTGCTATCCCGCTACCCTCGTCAACTATTTTCTCTAATTGTCTCAATACTATAGCACTTTCCTCAGTGTTGGAAGTACGCCTATATTCATCCGGTTCCGAAAATAAGGAAGCCGCTTCTGATCCTTCTAACTATAGCCTATAGCTCTTACTTTTATTCTATCTAAGATATATCTTTGAAACTCTTCTCAACTCTGCATTTCTTAGATCAATCTGGAATCTCATTCACTTCTTTCCGATGGCCAGTACGGCTTTCGGCGCTCGAGGTCTACTGGCGATATACTTTCCTATCTTAATGATTTATGGTTTTCCGCCCTTAGGAACTACGGGGAGACTTGCGTGGTGGCGCTTGACATATCCAAAGCATTTGACCGGGTATTGCACGCGTCACTGCTCTCCAAGCTCCCCTCTTTGGGTTCCTCCTTCTCTTTGCTTACTTATGTCTTAGCTTTCTTCCAAATCGATCAATATCAGCTGTGTTGATGGGGCGACTTCTTCTTCCTTTCCTGTCAATAGTGGTGTTTCCTCAGGGTTCTGTTTATCTCCTACTTATTCTACTTTTCAATTAAAATGATCTTCTCACCTCCTTTCTAACTCTATTCACGTCATATGCCGTGACTCGACCCTTCAATTCTTCAAACTCATTTCATTCTGCTCCTTCTTTTACTTCTAGAATTGCCTCTCGTCTTAATCTTTCCGATTCTATTCTCGCTGATCTGGATAGAATTTCCGGGTGGGGTCGTCTGAACCTTGTGAAATTCAATTCTTTAAAAACTCAACTTCTACAAATCTCCCTCTCTAAGACACCTTCTAACTTTCCTATCTCTTTCCACGATGGCTCTCTCGTCTCTCCTGTCGACAAATATAAACATCCTTGGCCTTAACATAAACAAAAAAATGTCTTGGAAACCTCACATCAACAACGGTTGCTAGGCGGCCTCAAGGAAGCTGGAGTTCTGTTAAGACTGCGAGACTTTTTTTTTACTCTTCACAGTTACTCCAGTTATACAAGGGCCTCATCCGCCCTTGTATGGAGTACTGCTCTCATATCTGGGGGGGCTCTGGTTTCACCCGCTTTTGGATAGGGTCGAGTCAAAGGCCAAAAAAGACTTATTCTACTGTCCCTGTTTCTTTCCTAGTTCACTTGACCTCTAATCTTTGCGGCGCGATGTTGGTGCCTTATCTCTTTCTATAGGTACCGTAGCGGCAAGTGCTTGAGGGAACTTTCCACTCCGCGGTGCCACGCACCTTTAAGACGCCCTCGTAGCCCTAGGGGTGCTGTGTCGGCACATGAGTTTGTGTTGATATTGGTAACTCCAGACTAGGTTCGCTGCGGTGCCTCCTTCTTTCCTACCACCGTCTGTTCTGTGGAATTCCTTCATCTTCGTGTTTTACTACTCACTTCTTTAAATACTCCCTCACTTTTTAAAGCCCGCGTCCTGTGCTCATCTGCGTAAATTTGTGTTAGTTGAATTTTTGTTGTTTTTAACACCCCTCCTTGAATAGGGCATTGCCCGTGAGGTGTGATGCATAACCGTAAAAAATATATATATATATATAACATATATATATATATATATATCTATATTATATATATATATATATATATATATATATATATATATATATTATATATATATATCATATATATATATATATATATATATATAATATATATGAATGGACAAACTTTTGTTTCACTGGTGGCTGTGTTTAGCAAGTCTAATTGATTGTACATGTCCTTCTTTGTCAAATAAATTTCCTAATAAAAGGAAAATAGTATATAAAAATTTTAAAACAATAATAATAATATAAGCCAAACACTAAGTATTTTCAGCATTTTAAAAAATAATTTGTTTTTTTAATTAATTTTGGTACCCGCAAATAAAAATTTTTACACCCTTGTCAGTTGGAGGGAGATTTGTATTTCACCGATCACCTGTTGTCCGAGAGTTATCTAAATTCACTCTCTCTCTCGTTTTCTATTGCCACGAAAAAAATGCGGTATTTGATTTTTAATTTGTTGTAACTCCTTTATTAATTGTTGAAATTGTCTGAAATTTGCTCCAGACATTCATTTTGTACTCCTTTTATTCCTTTATATAGAAAAAATTATTCTGTTATTCATTACGGTAGTTATTGAAGTTTTTTTTTGAAATGGACGCTACCTCACTATTGAAATGTGAAATTTGATTCCATTTTTTTAAAATATATATCTTATCACAT
>JABUQX010072662.1:22500-30000 GCA_015478945.1 Trachelipus rathkii
GATGGACAAACTTTTGTTTCACTAATGACTGCGGTTTTCACTGGTGACTGGTGTAACTAACTCTTCGACAGAGTGCAAACCTAGTCATTGATGAAGTTACATATTTTTTGGAACAAAATCGTATTCCAACGCGCGATGCTCAACATTGGTATAAATTAGAAAGGTGTATATGAGATTAAGAGGTTTGCAGAAAAGCTCTACACTAATGAAAGTGTATGACTATTAAAGAAAATGAAGCTTTGTTAAAAACTTAGACATTTTGTTTGAATTTTGCTGCGTGGAAACGCCTCTTCACTATAAGGCTGGAGAAAGATAAACAATTCTTAATAAATCAAAAGAAAGAGCGTAGACAAGGATTTATGCATGATATAGATTTCAATTTAACAACAAAGGAAACGAGAATTTTTGAACGGGGAGAAGGAAAATTTGCAGAATGAGAAAAATCGTCACGTTCTAGAAGTTACAGGCGAGTGTCAACAATAATGTTATTTTAACTATTTTTAACTATTCCAAAGTTTCAATTGTTACTTACAAGCTTAACAACCTGAATATTATTAATAATTTTATATCTATAAATATATTTTCATCTACAAGTTAATTGGAAACACTATAAATAATTTACGCAGGGAAGTAGCTGCTTATGGTTTCAAACCTCATCAAACGGTAGTTTCATCAACACACTACCTTCACCTCTAGAAGTGGTAATACTTTGAGCAACCTACACTATCTCAATCGTAGAGGTAAGGTAAGAGAGTTCGCAAAACATTATAAATGAAAAAATTGTAGCTTCTTTTGATAAATGTAAGACAAGTGATAGGGATGTTGTTCATATTTTATCGGCAATAGCGGAAACCCTTGGAACTGACCTTCATTCCTTATCCATAAGTCGCTCAACGATACAACGGTGTAGACAAACTTTACGCAAGAAAATAGCAGAGAAACTGATGCAACATTTTCAAAATTTGGATTTTAATGCCGCTGTAGTTCACTGGGATGGGAAACTATTACCCAATTTAACCGGCAATGAAAAAGAGGACAGACTAGCAATAATTATTACAAGCGGAGATGCAGAACAGTTATTAGGCATTCCAGTCATAAACAATTCGTCAGGTAGAGAACAAGCAACTGCAGTTTATCAATCACTTTTAGAATAGGGTATGTCAGATAAAATAAAGGCCCTGTGTTGCGATACTACTCCTTCGAACTTAGGTAGAGTAAATGGTGCCAGCGTTTTATTAGAACAAATGTCAGAAACAGATTTATTATATATACCATGCAAGCTTCTAGTGACTTCTTCTAGTGGCCCTGATATTCAGTTCTTTAAGTGCTTTAAAGAATCTTGGCATAAAATCAACCAAATAAATCTTAAATCTGCGATGGAAGTCAAGCGCATTAATGAAATTTTGAAGCCCGAAGCTTGCGATATTCTTCACTTTATAGATCAGGTAATGAAAACACAATTGCCTCGCGATGATTATAAAGAGCTATTAGTTCTTGCCCAACTATTCCTTGGAAGAAGAGGTCCTGAACTTAAGGTTAGAGCTCCTGGAGCATTCCATCATGCACGATGGATGGCAAAGGCCATATACTGTTTAAAGATATTTTTATACAGGGATTAATTTACGTTAGTGGGTCAGAGAGGAAATAGCGTTTCTAGAGGTTTGTTTTATTTATAATAATAACTTGATGTTGAAATAGCCTGGTTAACACACCCTTTGCCCATTACGCTCCAGAATCACGTCTTTTGTTTTCATTTTATATATATATGTTTTATGTTCTTTATCAATATAAATCGTAAAATATCTGAGGCCGCACTTTCCAAAATTAAGAAACATATGTGGCATCTTAAGGGGAGTCTGTACTTGGCCAACCCTAACTTTCCAGAGGTACAAATAAAAAATTTCACTTTTTTTTATTACTTCTAATTGCTAGAAAACTTCTCCTCCTCTACACCATCATGGGTGTGAAATGTTTTGTGTTATCGAAATTCCGAAAAAGTTTTTTAAGTAATACAAGATATTTTTTTAGGGGTGTCTAAAACTAAAAATATTTCCATTTCCATGGTTCGAATTGCAATTCAACTTTCCCATGGATCTTTCCAAGGTTTTTATTCACATTGGTTATAATAATTAAAACTTTTCCTTTTCGCAAACACAACCCAAGCTCAGGCTCAATTATAACTAGAGGTCGGAGCCGGAGCCGGAGCGAGCCGGAGCCGGAGCCGGAGCCGGAAACAAATTATAATTTTTTTTAAAGAAATTGTTTTTGCAGTTAAAAATACTTCTGCAAAGCCGGAGCTAAACTTTTCTGAAATGGAAACGGAGTCGGAGTTAGAGCCGGAGCCGGAGCCGGAGCCGGAGCCGGAGCCGGAGCCGGAGCCGGAGCTTAAAAACAATTTTTTATTAATTTTGCAGGTGAAAATAATTTAACAAAGTTGGGGCTGAACAATTTTGAAAAGGAGCCGGAGTCGGAGCCGGAGTCGGAGCCGGAGTCGGAGCCAGAGCCGGAGCCGGAGTCGGAGCCGGAGCCAAAGTATAATTTTTTAAAAACAATTGTTTTTGCAAGTAAAAACTACTTCTGCAAAGTCGGAGCTGAACTATTCTTTAATACAATCAGAGCTGAAGCCGGAGCCGGAGCTGGAACCGGAGCCAGAGTCAGAGTCGGAGCCGAAGGTGGAGCCAAAGTATAACTTTTTTTAAAAAAGAAATTGTTTTTGCAGGTAAAAATACTTCTGCAAAGTCAGAGCTGAACTATTCTGAAATGTGAAACTAAGTCGGAGCTGAAGCCGGAGCTGGAGCCGGAGCCGGAGTCGGAGCCTTAGCTGGAGACGGATCTGAAAAACAAATTTATTTTCAAGATTTTTTTGCAGATGAAAGTAATTCTACAAAGTTGGAGCTGAACAATTTTGAAAAGGAGCCGGAGCCGGAGCCGGAGCCGGAGCCGGAGCCGGAGCCGGAGCCGGAGGTAAAGTAAATTCTTTTTTAAAGAAATTGTTTTTGTAGATAAAAATACTTCTGCAAAGTCGGAGCTGAGCTATCTGAAATGGTGAAACGAAGTCGGGAAGCAAGAGCCGACCGGAGCCGAGTCGGAGCTCGAGCCGGAATGTGCCGATACTGAAGAATCAATACTTTTTTAAGAAATATTTTTGCAGATGAAAGTAAATTCAACAAAGTTGAGATGATCAAGTTTTTGAAAAGGAACATGATAGCTGGGGAGCCAGGACGCCAGAGCCGGAGCCGAGCCGGAGCCAGAAGCCCGAGGTAAAGTAAATATAATTTTTTTAAAAAAGAAATTGTTTTTGCAGGTTGAAATGCTTCTGTAAATTCGGAGCTGAACTATTCTGAAATGGAAACGAAGTCGGAGCTGGAGTCGGAGCCGGAGTCGGAGCCGGAGCCGGAGCCGTACGCGGAGCTGAAGAAAAATTTTTTTTTGCAGTTGAAAGTAATTCTTTAAAGTTGGAGCTGAACAATCTTGAAGAGGAGCTGGAGCCGGACCCGGAATCGGAGCCGGAACCGGAGTCGGAGCTGGAGCCGGAGCCGGAGCCGGAGCCATAACCGGAGTTGGAGCCGGAGCCGGAGCATAAATTTTTTTAAGATAATTTTTTGAAAAGTAAAAATATTTTCGCAAAGTCGGAGCTCAACTATTTTGAAATAGATACGGGGTTGGTGCAGTGCGGTGCGGTGCGGTGCGGTGTGGTGCGGTGCAGTGCGGTGCGGTGTGAATAAAAACTTTTACTGCGGTTTGTGGTGCGCTTATTTAGGTGAGGTGAGGTTTCAGCGCCATATGCTTTTACTTTCTGGAAAATATAAGTACAATTAATTTGTAAAATCTTTTTAGGCGTTTTTCTCAAAATTCACTTTTTTTCCATATCAGCTGACAAAAAAATTCGCTAAAAAAAAACGAACCAGTCTATTGCGTTAAAAATTTCCAGGACATTTATAAACATATAGTAGAAGATTCGTACGAAGTTTCATTCAGATTGAAAAGCGTGGGTTGGTTTCAGACAAGATTGAATTGATGACTTTGAAATTTTTTTTTGAAATTATGTAATTCAAATTGAATATTTGATGTTACCAATTTTATTTTTATAAAATTTCAAAGGCAAATGATTATATCTTTTTGACCACACTTTATTCTAGAACTTTCGTGAAAAAATTATTGAAATATCTTAAAAAATAAAGTTTTTATATGGTTTTCAGTTGAAACAGTAAAAATTCAGAACTTGCCCACTCCCCCATCCATAAATCCCAAACCATTCAGTCTATTGAAACGAAATAAACAGAAATACATAGAGTAATAGTTCCTCAATAAATAAAAAGTTCTCATTTCACGATTGAAAGAAACTGTAATTTCGAGTACAGACTCCCCTTAATCCAGAATCTTTTTCTTTAGCTTTCTTCGACAATGAAATATCAGTTACTGAAAAACGAACATGGTACAAGCTTTAAATAACAAAAGGATTTGACAGAAAAGCAACTGGAAACTAAGCAATAAAAAAATTTGCGCTATTGCAAAACCTTCGGGTTTTCTTGAAACTAACTCACAAACATGGGAAATAGATGAACAGTACAAACAGTGATTTCAATTTGCAAATCAATTAGAAGTTGTAAACAGTACTGCCAAACGAGGGATTAAATTAATAAAGAATATAATAATAAATTAACCAAAACTGAGACACAAAGAACTCATTCCTTAAATTTTTCAGTGCGTACCGAAACGTTTCCTTAATATTAACAAAGGAACTATAATGCTACAGATCGTTTTAATAAGTTAAATAATCAAAAATAAGCAAATTAAATTAAAATATAAATAAAAAAATAAACGACTAAATGAAACTCCATGATTAATGTCAAGTTCCACTGAAAATTATTAAACATAAACAATAAGAATTCCCTTTCTGAAGATTTTTTTTCATTATTTTGGACCACGTTTAAAGTATTCTTTAACCTTAACCAAATTAAATAATATTTGAAATACCGTGTTTTCTCTTCAATAGGAACTATTTTGATGGGTGAGACCAAAGTAATTTTTTAAAAATTCTAAATATCGGTCCACTCTAATATATATAAAATTAGTGATGGGACTATTAATCGTCATCGTCATCGACAAAATTGGCATATTTTTTCTCAAACGTCATCGTCATCGTCATCGTCAATTTTCTGCCGATTAGGGGAGGAAATATTACACTAGAAACTGGAGGAAGATTTAGTTTCTGCCGTATAATTTAAAAACTCTAAGTTTAAAGTACTAGAATTTTGTATGTCTGTCCATGTTCTCACATATTAAAATTTTTTAAAATAAATGTTTTGAAGATACCTACTACAACATAAAATTTTATAAAATATTAAGTTGAATGTAAGGAGCATGAATGATTTTAATAATAAATAATCATTACAGTGGTCAACTACATTTGTCCGGCATAAGGTTTTCCACCGGTTTTAAAGTAATTCTGGGGTATTAATTTAAAATCTATCATCAGTTTTTGTTTATCACATCTGGATTTTGAGATATCACAAATTGCAGTTTCAAATAAACAGCAAATTTATGATGATTTTTTGAAGAAGCTGAACAGACTTATAAACAAGAATAAAGTATGATAAAATATACAATAACAGTGAAAAATACATTTAATGATCCGTAGTACAAATTTGTGTTAGTGTGAATGCATATAAATGTGATGAATGCTTATTACCATTTTAGAATTGACATGTGAAATTAAAGAAAATATGTACAAAAATGTAAATTGACAATAGTGATGTTACATTTGCATAAACGACCTCTTCTTTGACGATCTCCGATGTACAGCTTAAGGAATGTCTCTCATCAAAGACCAGCAGTAATCTGCCAGTGTCCCATCGGCCATGGTAGCGTTCTTGCATAACTATAATGTCTTGATGAGAGAGTTCACGTTGCTCTTTGCTCACGTGACAAAAGTTCTCTGGAAAGTCGTCCAAGTGACTATGTAAGTTGTGAACTTTGATGCTCATTCTACATCCAAGTGCTTTAAAACTCATGAGCAGCTCCTCCATAATCTCTCGGTAGTTGTCAGCTTTCCTGTTAACAAGGAAATTTTGTATCACATCAGAGAATGAATTGCAAGTTCTAGTCTCTGCCGCAGTCATTACTCTAACAAAATGTGGATCCCTGATGAGTTTTCTTATTTGAGGGCCATCAAATATTCTTGCCGTTTTCTTCTTGGTACTGAGACTTGAAAAGATTGAAAAATATATAGCTTTAACATTCTGCAGTGTGATCAAAAGCTTTGACAAATTACTTGATTAAACCAAGTTTTATGCGCAGTGTCGGAAATACAATTTTAATTCATATCAACCAGCACGACCATACATCCCTCTACTATCCGATATGTCTACGTACTCACACTGATCAACACTTAATACGACGACGTCACTGCTGAACATACATCATCTTATATGTGGCCACGCGACTCACTTATCTAATTGTCAACACTCCACGTAGCTTCTAATTCGATAGAAACCGAGCCCTACTGTTGACCAACAGTAGAGACATAGAGGAGAAAAAAAGAAAGGCATATACTAAATTGTTGTATTCACCTCCTTAGCATATCCCTGGCATAGCAAAATTACCCAATTTCCCATAATCCACACAACAAATTAACCAGATCTACATCGAAGCATAGGATAATTCCAGAGAACTAAATATAACATTACCATTAGCCCAATCTAATTCCTATGATAGTTGGCATCAAACACATCTCATTATCTCCATATATGAATATCAAACACGAAGCAATTAGCCCTATGAGGTTTGACCCCAACAACGCACAAACAAAATCATAATATATAAATCTTTCTGAGTTTGCAAAAGATAACACATCACTTTTCATTTATCCCTTTCTACCCAATTAGTCAATACTAAAAAGTCTCATTCCTCACCATTGAAATCAATATGCAAGCAGTCCATATAAAGAAATCCTTTCAACAATCATCACAATAAACAAGTTGATCATCTGAATGGAAGTACTTTCGCATTGCTGCTTCTCTGCTATGATAAAAGGAGACACTATTGCCAGGTCTGAGTGTTCCTTTCTCTTTCACCCTGAAGACAACAATTCAGCAGACTGCTTTGGCAAATACAAATCTCTTACCATATCATTCAATTCAGACTGACCAAACATAGCAACTTGTATTAGAATCTGCAAACAGATATCCGTATATTCGATCATAGCATAGAGGTCCCTCATCATCTGTAGAGGAAGTAAACTCATATTTCAACCATCAATGTTCGGTAGCTCAGTAAATACAGGCACAGGTATTTCCTTACAGTGTTCAGCTGGTCGTTTGTAAGATGGAATATTTGGATATTGCATGTGGTCCGTTTAATTTTGATTCTTTATTGAAAGACACTTTTACACATTGACAAAGAAAAAGTAGCAGTCATCCAAGTGGTTTGATGGTTTTCTTCAAACCATTGGAAACACCAAATCTTAGCTTAGCATTCTTTCCTTTAGACGATGATAGC
>JABUQX010072663.1:0-31062 GCA_015478945.1 Trachelipus rathkii
CAATTAAAAAAACCATATAATATTATAACTTACACTATATACATTCATTTATTCTTACATGCTCACTAATATCATATATATTATACCACTTATTTTGATGAAGAAATATAAATCTTAAGCATAATACCATATATATCATAACACCTGCTCATAGAGCTTCCTAATTAATCCTGTCATACTGTTTTATCAGTCCATTAATAACCTAAATACAGTATGTTATGTTCTTACTCCCATTTGCTTCAATGATAAAAATTTGATCTACTACATCCTCTCCTCACTAATCTAATTATTCACCTTGTTCTTCAATCATCAGTATCCCACATCACTGTGAATGGATAAGTTCCTTTCAACAAAGATACACAGTATATACAGTATTACTTTCCTTATATAAATACTCAATTAACTGATTAATCACCTTATAAGTTCCTACAGTTTCCCTATATCTCCCCTTTATACTTTAATAAAAAGTAGGTCCGATATCTAACCTATACTATATATATATTATAATATATATATATATAGCCCTTCTTCACTCACGCTCATATAAAACACTTTTGAGAGTTTCATATCACAGACTACCCAATACCCAGTCAATCACATCTCGCTTCCTATTTCATAATATACATTATATTATCTAATTAAGTAAATTATCATTATCTATAGTTGCATGTAGTTTAAAGTAAATTCTCACTTTCTCACACTTTCACTCTCCACCTCTTACGTAAATATTATACTGTGAATGCTTTAAATCCATCAATTATCTTTTCTCCAACTTTAATAAACTATCCAACCCCAAACACATCATATCTCTTTCTTTAAAACGCATCGAAAAAGATGTCACCAACGTACACATATTCATACTTCAATACTTCAAATACTATATTCAAGATGCATTGCCAATGTAAAAATATGTATTTTCAAAATGTCCTTCCTTCCTCATACTCCCACACTTCTTACGAACGAATTCCATGGTTACACTAAGAGAGGTTTCATTGAAAGACACCATGACCTATATTACTAGATTATGTGGAGATTCTCTCCGTGTTATCTTTCAAATTGACATACTTATCTATCTTCACTACATTATAAACTGTATTGCTTTGTAATTCTATCTTATGTAATATATTTTCTGTATCGTGGTACAACAGTTGAGCATCTGAGATCTCATTGCAAACCAGTCATATCTACTCCTTACAGGACACTTTCTGATATTTCTTACTCTATATCCTCTTTATCCCTTCTATGTTACTGCACATTATCACTCTATAATAATTTGCATAGCTTCCTCTCTCTTAACAAATAGGTTGTCTCTAATGGCTAATCTGCACTCAGTGTATGTCAGGTATCCTGATCAGCGTTTACATCTTCAAAACCTTTATTATTTATTATATGAAATTCTAATATTTTATTTTATATTTCATTTATTTGTTATTAATTTAGGATTGAATGTACATTTTATACAACATGTTTCTAATCGTTTCATATGATAACTTCCTTTCGACAGTATCTTTGTGTTAGCATAGCTTGTCAATTTCACCTCTGGATCTTCTCTTTCTGAGCACATAAATAAAATCTATTTTTATATTATTCCTTTTTTATCTATTTATGTCTATACTCCGGATATCTTTCTTGCAGAGTCCAGCTATAAGCAAAGATGCGTCAACGCTTCTTCTATGCACAATTCCAGTAAAATTTTATATGAATCACTGTTTTCATCCTGTTCACATTCAACTGCTAGAACATTATTCTGTTTCTAATGTTAAGTTTGTTAATAGTATATTTATTTTTTACACCTATGATCAACAATCACTGCTATCAGTATGTCAAATACTTCCCACTCTAATATATTACACTGGCCTAAATTCTCCCTTCTAAACTCAGGTAAGCATATATGACAAAATGAAAGAGGCATCACTCTATTTATATATTTTTTTTTTTCCTTTCAAATTTTTACTCAATTACAAATATGATGTACATTACAATAACATTGAGAAAGTTTTATTTTGTAAATATATTATTATATAGATTATAATTTACATTATAAGAATAATACAAATAGAAACCAATTGTTTGTATAATGACGTTCGAATCTCTGTTTTGATTGATCATCATTTTTCCACGTCTAATAATACCATAAAGTTCGTAACTAATGAAGTAGTCACTTGCTAAATGATTAATTATTATTTATAATTTTTTATTTATATTGAGGATATATAATCATTATAAATATACTAAAATAAAAATATATATATATAATAAATAAAAAAATAGCAAAAAAATATATCTGAATTTTTTAGGAACTAAAAATACCAAGTGAATAAATAAATAAAAATCTAGTATATTATGATAAAAAAATCAATTATGAATTTTATTCCATGTGACCTCCCTGTGCATCTTGACCTTCTGACTTGGTAATGCGTATATATATATAGTATATATCTCCAATTAGTTGTATAGGGTTGGAGAGTATATAGAATCGTTCATCTATCATTCGTTAGCTATCTCTAATTTCTACTAATTTGATACTATCTCGAGTCTCGATCTAATCATCGTTCATCGTCAATGAATTTTTTTGGCTATGACTTAATTAGAGTACACCAAATTTAGAGAATGAAACAATCCAATTATTGGAGGTACACTTATCGTTATTATTATTTTTTCTAGAGAATACAATAAGAATCAAGTCAAATACATTATTGATATAGTTTTATAATCTATAGTAATCACTATTATAGATAACTCGCCTGTTAGGTACTGTAGTTAAATTATAAGCACATTACTCATTATAACTTAGTAAGGTTAATATAAATATTAATTAGTTGAAGGTAAGATATAATATAGTAGATAGATTGAAGTAGTAAGATGAAATTTGAAAAATAAATAAATGTAAAAGAACACAACATAATTTATAAGAAATAAAGCAATTGGTCAAAAACATTTGATTTGAATAGCAACTGAGTAGGTCCACGATAGTACTTAAATATACGGTTTTATTAAATAAAACAATGAATCTATAATTTTTTATGATTAAGCCGGCTTAAATAGTTTTACAATTAAAATAACAAAAGTTTCCTTCCAAAATTACCATCATTAAAACTAAAATATAAATATAAAGAAGATATATATATTTGGAAGTCTATATAAGTGTAACTATTACTATAATAAATAACTTTTATGATACTCAAATTTATAAAGACATCCCATAAAATATAATTTCATATTAAATAAAAAAATTATTTTGGCCCATCACTAAGTTACTCTAATTATAATATATAGATTATTATATAATTTTACAGAAAATTAATTGAAAATCAATTTTTTGAGTTAGTATTGGTCATTTGCTGACCACAATATTAAATTGCATATTACTAAGTCTTAATAAACTGATTAATATAATCTACACTATAACCCATACAAAAATAATAATAAAAAAAAATAAATAAAAATCTACTTAATTAATTATACATAAATTATTTATATAATATGAATAATAAATGCTCGAATAAATTATCTGTGACAGATATAATATATCAATAATTAATAGATTTTTCATCTGTCATTTCTGTCAAAAAACTTTTCTATATAATATACGTATTAGTTATTCATGCAATTAATAAATTTTATAGAAGCGAATAGTTATGAATGACTTTTTTTTCTCACCATACGCTTTTGTAGCCATATATATCTCCAAATATTGATCACGCAGTTACTGGGCTGTCCCCTTCTCAAGGAGGGGTAATAATAATTTAGGATTTATAAAGTAATTTGGTGCCAAACAACTTCAAAAGCTAGTTGTGCTAATTCGTTTTACTTCTAGTATACTACTAAAATTGATGGCATTTATCATCAATTTATTTATATTATTTTATGTTTATTTAACTTAACAAATTTAATAAATATAATTAAATTTAGTTATTAAATAAGAGTTTATTTATTTAAATACGATTTTTCATTTTATGTGCTTCACGAGTTTATTGATATATTTAACCTTATGCACTCATCAATTCCATGATAATGTTCAATATACTCACTATACTGAGAATATTATTATATGAAAATTGAATTAATTAAAATATAATTAATAATTATGATAAAGTTATTAATGTATTCGAAGTGTATTTCATTTTTATATCTATGACTCAATATTCATCTTATTGTCTAACTGAATAATTTGATTTAATTTTAAGTACAATGTGTAATGTATTCTTGTTATTTTTTAGTATACTCTTTGGTTTTTATATGATTTTTATATACATTACGTACTCATATATGAGATAAGATAAAATCAAGAATATTATGAGTAAGTATGCATGCATTCACAAATTCTTCAATTCATAGTACAAACTGAGTCTTTAAGAATCAGAAAATCACAATAATTATAACAATTCCTCATGTCAAAATTCATGAAATGGTATAAATGGTTAACATTTATATAGTATGGGTTAACTGCGACTAAATGACCAATTACTTTTAAACAAGCTTGATTTAATATTTTAATTTAATCTATAATTACATTTAAAACAAAATATTAGTTAATGGAATAACAGAGTGTATGTCAGTAACCTAGTGTCTATTAATGGAAGAATATCGATATTTTTGAAAAGATAATCGATTATAATAATATATTTTCATATCAAAAGAATGTGTATGAATTTATAGCAATCTATAATATTAATAGACATTTATTGAAATATGAAAAAAGTACTTCAATTAAGTTCTTCATCTATCATATAGTTGAATATATATAAATATAAATTATTAATTTATTCTTAAATCTATAAATTACTCAAATTTATAAGAAAAGGAATTCTTGCGCTGGAAAACTCCAATGGAACACAACCTCAAAATATCATGAATCTTAAAATTAAATAAATATAACCAATTTAGTAAAACTTTCCTGAAAATGACAATAACCTCCGAGTTGGTAGGGCTGGTAGGGATCGTTTGTTAAATACATCCCATTTTGAAAAGGTCCATTCCGTAATATTGGACGAAAGCTCATGGTTTCCCACCCAAGAATCTCAATTTTAGTCTCCTTGTTTTAATCTGAATATTAAAATTAAAAGTGTGTGCTTAATGTTAATATGTGTATATCGAACTATGATGGAATTAACCTTAGAAATAAAAATAAATGAACTAAAACGGGATTTTTCCCATAAAATGTTTCAACAGTTGCTATACATTTCTCCCCAAACATTAGTTACTCAATGTACTAACCTAAAAAAAATTTCACGCCAAGGGTGATTAACCTATATAAATATTTACAAAACTACGTCAAAGTAGTTTTTATATAATAATATTATATATAAATATATATTATATATATATATATATATATATAGTTATATATAATATATATATAATATATATTATATATATATATATATATAATATATATATATATATATATATATATAGTACCTTGGCTTACAGTTAGTCGTTCGATTACTGAGCTCGTAATTCATTTCCCGTAAATAGCAGTTCAATTTTTTTCAGTTACTGATGTTAATTGAAATGCCATTAATCCACTCCAGCCTCCAAAATGCCACCTCATTATTTTTTTTGTTAACATATTTTTAAATAAGAAAGTATTATAAATAACAAATATTTGTATAAAAATATAATTAAAGAGAATGTAAAAAGGAAACATAACTTGTTTTATAGGGTATAATACCACATTTTTAGATATCAGACCAACTTGAGTTTAACTTTATATTTCTTCACGTGGTTTTTTGTCTTTCTGCCGCTTCCTTACTTACATAAAGAGGGATATAGTTTTTAACTTAAGCAGCCTATTTTTGCGTGTGTGTGAACAATAGATATGATTGGTGGCCATTGCTATATAGGTAGTGGTGCCACTATATTTGACATCTGTCTGTCTTTCTTTACTATTGGACCTAATTTTTTGTTACATCTATATCGTTGCTCACATTCCCTTTTCTCTTTAAGCTCAATATAATAATAAGACGTAGCGCTCTTGCCTTACTTTTAAATATCCAAAATTTATATGATAAATACATTAGCTTACTCACCTAAATTATTTTTGGATAATAATATGGGGCTCAGATTTAGTGACTATTTTATTTTTTATGTTGGATAAGCATAATTTTAATATTAAATACTGAATCCTTTGTTTCAAATCATATCATAATATAAATACAAACATTATAATGAAAAGATATCTTGTGATGTGAAATGGTTTTTTGTAAGACTTCTCGTAGTTGGCTTAGGATATTTTTGATGATATTCTTGGACTGTCTGTAACAATTAAAAAGTCAAATGTATTTTATAAAATTTATTAATCATTATAATATTCAATGAAAAAAATAGAAATATAAGTTACCTTCACTTAAATATTACTTTTGTTCCTCATCCAATTGTAACTTTGTCGTTGATAATCTAATGAAATTATTTTGATACATATCCTTAGAGTATACCTTTAGAATCATTCAATACACCTATGTATCCATTCCTTCACAATAAGATACCTTATGGTTCCTCGGATTTGAGTTAAAGCTTACACGTATTCTCTCGAGATTTAGATCACAATTGGGTACTGGGACTCACAGCTTTCCTGTGCATCTAGAACGTATTTATTACTAGTCCTAAAACTCACTACCTGCAAATCCATCATCGATATTCCAGTAGAGACAATCACCAGCAGAATATAATCCCGCGCATAATTACTTTATACCGTATGTTCTTAGATATGCGCTCAACTACCTTCTTACATGCATTTCTAGATCCAACTATGCTCTTATCTCACTTTTACAGTTACTTCTCTATTGGCTCTCTCAAAATTTCTCTAGGTCAGTGGATGCGATACGTTATTTATAACATACTAAATTTATCGTCCTCTGCACTCGCTGAGTGTGTACTTGATCTAGACTCTGTATGTTAGTTATGGTGACACATTATAGTGTTACAGTTTTGTAGCTTTCACCTGCTGAACTTAGAGCTGCCCTCCAATCTACCCAAAAAACGTAGTCATAGTTCGTTTTTATGTGCCAGGACACATCTTGCTCACTATTAAAATAGATATGTCATCGGAGAGAGAAGTGCGCTAAGAACAACTGGCCCAGAGTCAACATATCGTGTCGCTCAATCTTTATCTTGGGTGAAATATATGTAGTATCTAAATCGTCCTGTATGGGGTAAATTATTATATTAAATATTTTAGGCATAATGATGGGATCACACTATTACACTGTCTGAAGTCAGGAATAGCCACAGGAAAGAGAGGTGATGGGATGTATTTAAGAAGGGCAAAATTTTGATTTGCCTCCGCTGTGAACTGGAAATCAAAGTTGAAAGGAAACGGCGAAAAATGAGTGGTGTGGTATGAAATGTGTTTTATGTGGAGTTCGTGAGCAGTTGGAAAGTGCCAAATAGAAGCAGTGGGTGATGACAAGACGAGAGCGATGTGGTCGTCAATTTCTCTGAATATAAGCGTGCTTTTTTAATAAAAGCTTCTCAGAGGTTATTTAATTCGCACAGACTTTTACTAGCCATAAAAAAAAAGTTTAAATTAAGTTTTCGGAGACATTTGCGACTCCAAATCTCATTGTGTGGTTGCGACTCAGTATGTCACACATGGGGGTTACTGTTTGAGTTCTGTATGCACGATTGTTTATCATGGAATAATTATCAGCATCAGACGTGATGTCTCTATTGGACTGGGGTGACAGAAGGGAAACGATGCCTCCATTCCCTACATCTAAATATGCATCTATAGTTTATAGTGTTTTATTTGAGGGTTTATGGTCATCTGAGCCTAAATTTCTTGATTCCGAAATTCGTTACATTTTAATTTGATTAATAAAATTGACTGTCCCTCTCCATTCATCTCTCTTGTTTTGAATCCACAAAGCAAAAATTTTATACTCCAACTACTAATGAAGAACGTCTCTTGCTTATCATGATTAGCATTCCATATTATAGAGACTTGAAATCTCTGAAAAACTGGCATTCTAGGAGATATATATTACTAGTTTTGACTTTTCGTAATAATATCGGAAGCACGCTCATTAAGGAAGCTGGAAGGGTTAAGTCGTAATTCCTTGTAAAGAGAATTTAGTCCAGGGAGTTATTGCAATGTTCCACATACTCAAAAACTCGTGCGCAGATACTAATGCTAAATCATACTCCTTGTGCTAAACGTGAGGTGATATTATAGGTTATAATATAGGTGTGTAGGTACGCCGAAGTGAGAATAAGTATTTACCTCGAATTACATCTGCCTATATTAAAGTATATCAATCTTACACAAAACACATAATGTATCAATGGATTTTGCTAACGTCAAGATAGAGGGTCAAGTGAATCAGGAAGGTGTAAGAGAACAGTTTTGGCCTTTATGTAATACTTCCGAACTCGAACTTCTTGATCACAGTGAGGGAAGCCGGGTGAATGTGAACTGGAGCGCAGGGGCACTACAAATTTGCTTTTTGCAAAAACATCCTGGCTGCCCAAAGATATATGTAGTAACAGTATAACTTGTGATGATTGCACAATCACATTGAGAAGCGGTAATATATATGAGACCCTAGTATTATTTTTCTAATTTTTGTTCTACTATGAGAGCGGCCAACAAACTGACATGTGAGATATACGTGCCATGATTAAAAATCTCGATCGGAGTGGTTACTCTAAATCAAAAATGAGATTGAGTTTATCAGTTCTTGCAGCTACCGCCAAGACCCTATCCAATTTCTCCAACTCGATTTCGTGATACTAGAGTCAGCCTTATGCCAATACATTTCTTATGTCTTGTATCTATGGGTTAAGCTTGACTGAACACCTCAAGAGTGTGACATCTCACTTATATGTAGATCATAGCCTCCTACAGGCATATAAGCCAACGAACGCAATGAAACGGTAATTCAGTGGAAGCACGAATTGGAAAGCTTATACAAGGTATGATTTTTTGATACGAAGCATTTTAGTGCCTTTGAACAACAATTTCAATATATTATTATCACTCATCTCACAGAGAGATTTGATGTAACTCCACTTGTGCTGCAACTCACGCAGTCCGGCGAGAAATTCATTCTCTATCATATTCGGTCGAATATGTATGTACTATTTGAGATGAACATGATTTAATACGTTGAGAGACAGTGAATTTCTATACGTTGAGTAGTAAAGTCTGGAATAAGATTGATCTCAGATATTAGATTAATCAGAGTTGAAGAATGAAGTAGAGTCGGTAGTCACGCGCAAGTCACAATAGAATACAGAGTACTTCCATGAATTGAGCCAATGGAAATACTGTTCCTATGCGATCTGAACGATAGTAGTCTCATTTTTTATCTAGGAAGAAGTAGGGATATTATAATCGAGAGAGAGTGAGAAGGTAAGATATAGCTACGTAACCTCTGATTGTATCACTCCATCTGAGTTTATATTTGGAGAGAGATGAGAAAGTAGTATACCTAGAAGTCGCGTTTCCTATATTTTATATCACTGATCGCGATATTTGTACGCTTCGATTTAAACAGTACTAATATTATCATTCTCCTAGTACACAGATCTGAAATCCTCGCCAAACAAGAGAAGGAGGAACCCAAAGGAAGTAACGAGCATTGAGTACGACGACACTGTAGAGATTAACAGACAAGCCATAAATGTCTGAGAATTATCATTATAATTTTTGTTCTATAAATTGTAATGATCAAGCGCAACCACAACTACAAACTATATAACAATCAAAGTCTTTTCACGACTTACCATATGTTCTCTGCAATATATCATGGCCGAAGAAAGTGAGAAAGAAACCATGATAATCCGTTGTTATAGGACTATAGTATTTTATGCTTGTTACTTCTCTGTCATTGCTATGTCCTATTGTATACTCTGTATGTCGTCGTTATCACGCCCGTAGTCGAGGCGTATAGAAATGAGTTTTTCTTCCCTCTGGGTATTACAGACGCACAGTGAGAGTAGCAGACAGATTGAACCTGGTCGTTTTCAAAGCCTTCTTTTCATAGATGTTATTCTATTAAAAAAGTTGAGTACCACGCATTACTCGGTTGTAGATAACGTTTGATATGACAGGTATTCTAGTAGCGGAGAGGTCTCTATTCCTTTGTATGCTTATCGTCAATATTAGATGCATTGGAGACAAAACGAATATTGTTCAGAAAAAGATTCTCCACATCTTGTGTGCACTGTTAAGATAGTACACGGCTTAGTATGTATTTGTCTTGTCCTTTACCAACTGCCATGTAAGATTCATAGTATGAGAAGACTTATCAATGTACCTTTAGTTATGAACAGGATGGTGAGGTCAGGTGAAAGGGAGTAATTGCTTGGCACTTGTGTTCCAAAGTATTGAACGACACACTATCTTCTAAACCAGCATCGGGAGACAGCGTATTCGCATCTCACATACTTAAAATCTCTAAATGTGGTGCCAATACGTCATGTTGTAAAACTAACGACCATCCTAATGTGATATACATGTCTTAAGACTTTTTCTGAGAGGCGCGTAGACCCGTTGACTTCCAACATGTTATATCTACAGGTGTAAAGTAGAGCATAGTCAGATACAACTGAGAGGAGAATTAGAGTAGAATATGTACGGTTGCGCCAGATAAAAGCTTTAGACATATACGTCCTAAGAAAACGGTTAAAGGTATATATATATAGAGACATAAATTATAGATCAAGAGAATCTAAGAGATAATCTGTACAAATTAGTCAGTCATCTATATAGAATTTAGTACACAACACGCACAATCAATGTCCAGTATTCGATATATGGCTGAGGATGCACGAAAGTAAAGACAGAATTATTTTAAAGGCAGAAGCTTTCTGCTATAGATTAACGAGATCCTTATTGTATGAGCAGAGGAGAAGAAGATTTTGTGCATTGGAGAAGACCTTTCAACATACAAAGGAACAAAAAACCTAAGGTGCACGTGTTCTAAGCACTATCAAGAACACTCTTGAAATCATATTATTTTTTAATCCTGTATATTAGAAAATTAAGCGAGGTGAATAAGGAGGAAAAGGGTGCGCAAACTTATCTTGTTTACGTCCCACTCACGTCCACTATGAAGAACTGAGCACTTCCTCCTCGTAGCCTGAATGGTCAGTTTCAATTGAAGATATCACATCAGTAACACAACGACTTCCGAGTCATGCAGTCTTGTGTTCTAATATGAGACACACCCGCTGTCTAATCTAACGTTTCTGTACTTCTACAGTCTAAGTTGCTACTGGTAATTGCTTGCTTGAGTTAGGCAACTCATCATTCCTATTATACGGCACTTGTCTCACACCACACTTCACCCACAATATTTTGTACACGCTACAAATCTTCTTATGATCAAAAATTATTGCGATTTAGGTAAGTTACTTAGGTCACACAGTCTGATTGTTCGCTCCCTCTCATATGGGGCTTGCAAGTTAGTATGAGCTGACAAAACTCGCGCATCATGATTGATACAATGTCTGACATTAAGAAGGATCCTAATACTCGCGCACATCTATCGTTCTACTGTTCATTCGACAATATCTATTTATCTCACCATGAGGATATTACTTCTCCAGAACCTTCGCTTCAGTATCATTCTTGTTGCAGACACAAACACTCCAGAGTGTGTTGTCCCCAGTATCCCTCACTGAATTACTTCCTGCACCTGCACAGCAACGACAGTCATTCCGATCTTGTTTGGTGAAAGAAGTCGCCTCGAGCGATCAGGTAAAGATTTCAGCTAGTGAACTGAGAGATACAACTCATTCTTCACTCTAGTCAACGATTATTAATAGGAGAGATCTTAAAATTGTAGACTGAGGTGATTTATCTCCAGCACAATCGTATCATAATGAACAGTCTTACATCGCGCGTAATTTGGTGAGACATGCATTGGCTCTTTTCCCTGCTCATTATGAGTAGCACGTAATGAATAAATCAATCATGTTTTCTTTGTCCTATTTAACAATGCTTGTTCTGGCACGGGCACCTCTCTCATTGTCCTTTTGCACAATAAATTTTGTGCCGCATTGCATTTAAATTTTCGTTTGAATTTTCACAATAGTCCCACCAACCTTTCTGTGAAAGCTCATATGTGGTTTACAGAGCCATAAATTCTGTATAGCCTCATAGATCCTTTTAAGTTTAGTTATAGAGTTTGTTTGCCACAAATATATTCTGGTCCTTTAAGTATTGACTAATAATCGCCGTTCTGCTCATCATAGTCATTTATCTCTTCTTACCTAGGATCCAACTCTCAGAGCATGAACCAACTAAAGTTTTTGCCTGTGTTGACAATTACTCACCAAAAGATATAATTTTCATCTATTACTACTGACAGCTTGACTTGCTTTATACTTCTACTCTCTTATTACGTAGTTTATGAGTCTTATTCATATATTACTTGCAGAGTGATCTCTTTTCACAAGAAAGATGTTATATCTGTCTCTTTGAGATCAACGTGATTCGCTGAAATTTGTATCTATTAAAAGAGATTGATTGTTTTCTAATGCAGTGTAGCTTATTTTCAACTTATATTATTATATCAAAGAGTAATCTTATAGATACCAATTTGTTGATATATGATATTTAAATTTGATTTCTCATCATTTTTTGATTCACTTGACTCTGGTGTAGACATATATTCAACCAACTTTCCGTCGATTTGCTGTTCGAACAGCATATCAGCTTAATTATGATACTCTGAGGCACAAATCTCTTATTACTGCTATATGGAACAGCGAAATATTGCCTCCTCGAGCGTGGCTTTGATTTTTTCAACAAGGTTACTCAGCAGTAGGAAGTGCTTAATGCTTTTTGTAAATTCTATATTAATCGTTCTAAGCTCTGTGAGACCTTCCGTGTTTGTGGAACTTTATACACTCTGTAAACTATATCATCTTGAGATGAGAATCAACAGCAAGAAAAGAACTGAACACATATAAATAAAAAAATAGATATTTATTTTTATTAGGATAATTGAGCTTTCAACAAATACTATTAAATGACAAATCTGTCTCTCTCCAATCTCTTCTAACAGTTGTTTGTTCTACTTATATTACTTAAATTACTTGCTAATTAATATGATTTAATTTAATAATTTATAAAGTAGGTATTATTATATTATTATAAAAGTAACTCATTTTTATTATTTTTTATTTATTATTTATATTTTTTATATTGAGAATCTTAATAAAATATTAAATATAATATACTTTTTCAAATTCAAAAATATTTCAGATTCCCTCTGAAAAAAAAAAAAATAGAATATATTATTAATAATATATGTATTTAATAATATTTAACTATATATATAATATATATATATAATATATTATATTATATATAGTATATTATTAATATTATATAAATAATATATATATTTATATTATATATATTAAATAAAGTTTAATTATTATATATATATATATTAATATTAATAAATAATATATAATTAAATTTTTTTTTTTTTTTATGTTTTTGAGTTAGTGATGTATCAGGACTACACCAACTGGCTCATACAATATGAAGCCGGCATCACTGAGTGAAATAATCTATGACAAATTAAGGAGGGCTCATATGTCATATATATATGTTATATCGAAATGTCAAAGAAAGTTTGGATGGTGGGAAAATTGAAAATTATCAGTCTAGTCAATAAAATAAATAACCGTAAATAAATATATTTTATCCTTGACGTTTATAATAATAGGTTTATATTTATATATATACTTAAAGAATTACATAACTATACTAATATCACTATAAAGAATTATTCACTTTACTGAAGATTACAAGAAAATAAGTATTACTTAAAGCTATAAGTTGGAATATATGATATTTACAGATAATGATATTTAGTGGTATATAATTCTTTTTAGAAGTTGTGATTAATGGATCCAGTTAATGAGTTAGGAAAAAATATATAACGTACAAGCTAGAAATAGGGTCCAAAATGGGAACAATCAATTATGAAAGATTATTGGATGAATACAGATTGCGGGTGTGTGGCGACGGCAAATTGGCTAAATGGGAGGGAGGGCTCGTGACCATATAGTAGACTTGTTGTAGTTGATATATTTAATTTCAGAACAGTGGCGCAAATATACGGATGATGCGTAGCAGTATACCACACTTCATGTAATTCAATCGCTAGCTCTTCGTATCTGTGGTGAGGAAGACCACTCCACCGATGTTCGGCTTATAAGTATTCTAAGAGTTTTCCTATGCCCTAACGCCCTGACTAAACACGTTGAATTCGTTCAAATCAAACTCATCGGACTTGAGAGCCCGAACAAAGGATCGAATAGCCTGATACTGTGATGAGAAAGTCTGAAATGTTATATTCTAGATGTTCATTGTGATGCATAGGATGTGGGCCATAACACGTCCTTTGTCTCGTGTGAGAATGTTGCACATGCGGGATAGGTCCCATGGGAACAAGTATCTTCCGGAAGAAGACGCAGTGAGTATGGAGTGAAGCATTTTTGTGCCTCTCGTGCGTTGAGCCTCAGTCATTTATTCATTGCCCTCATTGACGCCCTACAAAGAAAAGGAGAGATTAGTCCACACAATAAAAATGAATCGATCCAATTCGATATTGTCTTAACGGGAGTGGAGAAGTCGATCAAAGAAATAAATATTGTTTATTGTTACGAGGTCTGATAACCGACAGGTGCGAGTTTTAAGAAAAGTAGGGGAGTTTTACATGACACAGCTGTGTAACTTCGTGACGTCTAAGTCATATGAATCTTATATATATGACTATACATGGTTTAATACAAAGTGAGAGTAGCTTTGTATATACTTATTTATCAGTTATCTATTACTTTAAAAATATGATAAAATAATAAATATTTATATAACCATTACATAATCTTTTTAGTTAGTATTGATATATATTTTTTATTATGAAAAACTGTATAGATGAAAATATAGATTTAAAATTATATCATTTATATTTCCTTTTATTTGATTCTATAGGTAGTAATTATCCATCATATATATATTATATATATATATATTTAATATATATTATTATTATAAGTAAGAGACAATTATATAATAATTTATAATATAAGATAGGATTGTACTCAATAGATATAAAGATTTTATAGTTCGTAAAAATTATTACTACAATATTTTACTTAAGTAATTATGTAGAAATGGATAATTTATACTCGGAGGTTACTTTATTAGCTACAAGCATTACCCTACACTTATAATTAACTACTGCTTCAAATATATAAAAGTTTTCATTAACTTTACTGTGTACACTATATTATATATATTAAATGTCACGTAAGTTATACCCCATAAATAATTAATTTATCTAAAGAATGAATAAGTCAATGATACAGTGAGGATAATTATGAAGTTGGAATTGATAAAGTATGTATCGATACAAGAATCCTCACTGTATGGCCACCACAAGGAAATCAGTCCGAGCTAAACTGGAGGATGAAAGTATTTCATATATTCACATGGGAGATCATGTATATCCATGATCTCGCTCTGATTATCTACACATGGCGCAATAGTGAAAAATTTAGTGAAATGAAAGTGATCATTATTTTCACAAATAAATAAATAATAAAATGATGTTTCTAAATTATATATATTTACAGTATATACTAAAATTAATTATTTAAGACACTTAAGCCTTTTAATCTAGTGGTCGATAAAGTGAGAAAAGTATATTCATATATATATATAGCTATTATATATATTATATATATATATATATATATATATAATATATATATATATATATATATAATTTAACATATAACATTTAGTATGCCAGTACCTCTCTGTGGGTTCGAATATAAGTGAAAAGTTCTTAAACAGAGAATATAATGTTCAACACTTGATACTATATAGGAATTGTTTTTATTTTCATTTACCTTTCACAAATACTTATTTAAAATAATTGGTCAAACCAACAAAAGGTGTCCAGTGTACTTATTATAATTTATTTCTCATAACAAATGAATATTCTCTTGCACATTAATCAAAGGCATTCCGAGGTATCATAAATTATCAATGAGGTAAAATATTATTTTATTTATCATATTATTAATTTCATAAATGTATTACGAGTAATTGAATCGCCTATTAAAATGCATTTGAGATGGAATAATTTTAGAGTTTAAATATATACATATAGATATCCAATTACATTATATATGATATATATATATTATAATATATATATTTATATATATATATATATATATATATATATATAGTCCTAATATTACATAATAAAATTATATATTGTGAAGAAAATTCAGTTCTTGGAGATAAGAGAAAATAGTTACTATTAAAGTAGGAAGATTCAGAAAAGATATGGGTTAACTTTTTAGAAAGTGTTATAGACCATAGAGTAGGAAAATGACAATGATGAATAGGGTCCAGTTGAGGACAATCAATGAAGATATGGTAAACAGATTGCCTTGTATGGAGATGGCAAAATTTGCAGATGGGAGGAGGATCTCATGACATGTAGTGGTTGTAGGTGATATTGGTGTGGCCAATGCGGAGGTGTGCAAGTATCACCTCGTGCAAGGCAACCACTTTCATCGGTGAGAGGAAGACCACTCACCAATGTTCAGCTTTATATTTCTAAGTTTTACCCCCTCACCGATCACTCTCCCAGCGCTGCTGCCAGTAAGACCGGAAGCCTTGTCAGAGAGCAGGATAATAATCAGGTGATGGGAGGTGACCTTGTCAGCTCCAGAAAGAGACTGTGGCCATTCTGGTCTATCTGTCAGTTATTTCATTGCCAGTTATCCCTATGTAAAGGGGGTTCCAACATAGTGTAATTTGTTTCTTATAAGAGTGGAGCAGCTGAAGAAATTGTTGTACAGCGGATACCTTTGTGTTTTTAGAATAAGAGACTTTGAGCGCTGATCGAATCTGAATAAATGATATGAGTGGTCTTGGTTAAGGAATAAAGTTCAAGAGAGTGCAATCATTATAGCTATTAATTCTGCCATAAAAATTGAAGCATGAGGGGAAAGGGTATGGGATATATATATATATATATATATATATATATATATATATATATATATATATATATATATATATATATGTATATGTTATTATTATTGGTTATATATATATATATATATATATATACATATATATATATATTTTATATATATATATGTTATATGGTGAAGAAGATAAAGAAATATATTGTATATACATATATATGTTATATATATATATATATATATATATATATATATATATATATATATATTATTATTATATATACCGTATATATATATATATATATATATATATATATATATATATATATATATATATATATATATATATATATATATATATATATATATATATATATATATATATATATATATATATATATATATATATAAATATAAAACAATATTTAAAATATTTTTCTTTTACAGTTATAGGCAATAATCATATATACCTTAAAATATATGATAAATTTTCACTTTTGAATGTTAAGTGAGCAACTTCGTAGGTGAGACGAGTACGAATATATTTGGAGATTGTCAGAGTGGAATATTATTGGTTAGGATTTCCTGGGGCTGAAGGGTGGAATGATGTCTGTGTCAGAATGTGAGAGAAATTTTGGGGAAAATAATCTAGTATGTATTAAACAAGAACCCATTGATGAAGATGAATTCACGCAGGGTAGTAATATTGATGTAAATATGAAAAATGATACAACCAATCAAAATTTTCAAGGCAGCCTAATGCCTGAGCATAATATAAAAGAGGTGAGTTGTTTATTATTATTTAAAACAGGAGGGGGAGGAGTTATTTATTTATTGTTATCACCTTTATTGAATTGATAGCAAAATATTTCTTTTTGAATGGAAGGATGGTAAATAAATAATGTACAAAAAGAGAAGGAGTTTTTATTTATTTATTAGAGGCATGATTGTTAAAATTTTTTTTATAACCCACAAACAAAATTTGAATATATATATATATATATATATATATATATATATATATATATATATATATATATATATATATATATTTGTATATATATATATATATATATATATATATATATATATATATATATATATATATATATATATATATATAGTATATATATATATATATATATATATATATATATATATATATATATATATATATATATATATATATATATATATATATATATATATATATATATATACTGTACCGTATATTTATATTATCCTTCTTTTATTTTTGAAGATAAATTTTAACTGTAATGATTTTGCAGATTTTAAGACATTTATGGTCGAATGTCCTGATTTGGAAAGAAACTTTTTGCATTTTTTAAAGTTTTGTGTTTCTGTGGAAATATTTTAAATGATAATGAATGTACTTTATATAATTTAGTTAAATTAGAATTATTAGTTACATTCAAATAAGGAAAAGGTATAAATATACTCTTGAGTGCAATTTTCTAGGATAATCTGAATGATGTTTTGGATGGGGGGAGTAGGAGCTTCAAAGTGATAGTGTTGGGTGACCTAAATGGTTGGATATGTGATCAAAAAAGGGATTGTGTAACAGGTGGCTTTGGGGTGACAGGAGAAAATGAGAATGGTAGGAATGGGACTGATTCCTGAGGAGAGAGGTATGTGTGTAAGTAATACTTTCTTCAAACACAATCTTGAGTATTCATAAGTATGCTAGAGGTGGTGTAGGTAGAGATGATGGTATCGAAGTGAAAAGTATGTTTAATTTTGTTAGTGAAGAAGATGTTGAAGTATGTGATGAATGTTAAATCAGTGAGGGTGGTTAGGGATGGAATTATTGGATCATTGTTGTTTTAAGTAAGATTAAGTTATTGCGGGCTTGGGTGGAGAGGAAGGTGATAAGGAAGGAAGTGGGAAGAATTAAGAGTGAGAAGTTAAGTGAGCAAGGTAGTAAGGTAAAGTATTTTAGAGCACTTTCAAATAAATTAGTTGAATGTGAATAAGATGAAGCTGAACAAATTTGGCGCAAATGAAGGAAGCGTTTGTTAGTAGTGCAAGAGAATATGTGGATGTGCTAAAATAGGAGGTAAGAATGTTAACATTGAGTGGTGGAATGAAGGGGTATTGCAAGCTGTTAAAAGCAAAAAAGAGGCTTGCTTGAATGTACTAAAAGCCAATGAGGAGGTTTCAAAAGAAAGGTGTTTGGAATTATATAAGGAGGAAAAAAGGAAGACTAAAAGTTGTAAATGTAGGAGGGAAAATGAGTTAAATGAATAGTTAGGAAGAAGGATGAATGGGGACTACAAGGGAATAGGAAGCTCTTCTGGAAGAAAGCGTGAAAGGTTAAGAATGAGAAGAAGTGAAATCTGCATAGAATAGGGATGGTGCTTTTGTAACTGCTGAAATGGATGTGAAGGAAGTGAGGAGGGAACACATAAGAAATTTGCATAACATTAGCAGTAATGAAGAGGTTATAGGGAATGTGTGTGGTTTTGATGGTGCAAGAAAGTATAGATATTTTAGGGATGAGGTAATTAGTAAGGAGGAGATAATTGGTAGAGTAAGAAAGTTGAAAATGATAAATCTGCAGGCTTAGATGGAATTACTGGAGAAATGATCAAGAATGGAGGTGAGATGATGATTGAATGGATTTGGAAATTGTGTAACAAAGCGTTTATGGAGGGTATTGTTTCAAGGGATTGGAGGAGAGCAGTAATAGTACCCTTATATAAGGATAAGGGGGTAATAGGAACTGTAGGGGAATTAGTTTAATGAGTGTTGTAAGGAAGATGTATACTGGTATTTTGGTTGAAAGAGTACGTTGAGTGACTGCAGGACTGATTGGTGAAGAATAAGGTGCATTTAGAAGTTTTTAGAGGATGTGTGGATCAAATTTATGCATTGAAACAAATGATGAAGAAAATAAGAGAAAAGAATAAATTGTATTTAGGTTTTATGGGTTTGCAACAGGCGTATGATATTATTAATATGGAAGCTCTGTGGCAGGTGTTAGTGATGTATGGTGTTGGTGGTAGGTTTCTGAATGGAGTCAAAAGTATGTATGACGATAGTGAAGCATGTGTAAGAATGGATGGAGTTGAAAGTGATTGGTTTAACATTAATAGTGAAGTGAGGCAGGTATGTGTTATGCCTCATTGGTTATTCAATTTGTATATGAATGGGGTTATGAAAGAATTTAAGGTACAGGTGGCAGGGAAAGGTGTTAGAATGAAGGAGAATGAAAAAGAGTGGAGGGTGCCCTATTTATTATATGCAGATAATTGTTTTGCTTGATAGTGAATTTTGAGAGGATTGGTAGAGGGTTTTGGCAGGGTGTGTAAAAGGAGGGTTTGAAAGTAAATGTAGATGAGAGAAGGGTTATAGTAGTGAGTGAGGGAAGTCTGCAGTGTGAATGGTTGGAAGGTGGCTGGTACTATTAAATCCTTAGTGGATGTAAAGGGACCAAGTCCTGAGTGTGCTAGGGTTTTGCATGAGGGTATATTGTTACCTGTGTTAGTGTATAGTAGTAAAACTATGGTCTGGAATGGGATGTATAGATCTAAGGTACAATGTGTTCAGATGAACAATCTTACAGGTCTGTTAGGTGTGAGATGAATTAAGAAAATGAGGAATGAACGCATTAGGGAGTTGTGTGGTGTGAAGAAATGTGTAAATGAGAGAGTAAGCGAGAGTACATTGAGATGGTTTTGGTCATATGGAAGGGATAGATGATAGTCAGTTGGTTAAGTGGATGTATAGTGGTGAGTGTGATGGGAATCGACCAGCTTGGAGAGTGAAGAAAAAATGGATTGAGTCAGTAAAGGAATGCCTGAAGGAGTGGAATGAGTTTGGCAAGGCAAGAAGAAAGGTGCATAATAGGAGTGAATAGTTTGGTTTTGAATGGGTAAGGTTATGAGCCTGGTCCAGGGGATGAGCCCCATATTACTGAAATACCACAATGATAGTCCATCATAGTCACATGAAACCCTAGGTTGGATTTTTCAAGTTCTCGCTTGAGTTTATAATGGAGATGGTAAGGGGGCTTTCCTTTCAACTTGCATCATATTCCTCTACTACTCTTCTGTTTTATGTGTATGAGACACACTTCACCCTCAATCTGGGGAAAGGAGGTGCATGATATATATATATATATATATATATATATATATATATATATATATATATATATAATATATATATATATATATATATATATATATATATATATATATATATATATATATATATATATATATATATATATATATATATATATATATATATATATATATATATATATATATATATATATATATATATATATGAAATAAGTAAAAAGGATTTTGAATAGGCATTAAAATGTTTTAGCAAATCAAATTTCAATATTCTGTGAAGTTTGCTAGCTTATGTTATAGTAAGTTAGGTAGCTCAAAATTCAAAGGAAATTTCATAAACAAACAAAATTTTATATCTATATATATATTACCAGCTACACCAGAAACCCAAACCAACTCCAAACCAACCAAACATGCACATCACCAGACATAGCACTATGCTCACCAAATTTACACACAAAACTCCACTGGTCAACACAAACCGATCTAAACTCCAACCACCTACCAATCATCATAAAATACCAAAAAGCCAACAAACTAAACTACCCACTCAGAAAACATATAGAAACTACTAAAAAAGTAGACTGGACACAATTCACCAACTATATAGAAAACAACATACATCCCTGAAATATCACAAATGCACCAACACTATTAAAAACCATACAAAACTTCACTTCTCTAATCCAAATAGCAGCTAACAAATCCATTCCCAGAGGATACATCAAAAAATACAACCCAACCCTAACCAGAAATAGAACAACTAATCAAACAACGCAACTCACTCAGAAAAATAATACCTACATCACTCCAAATGACAATACAGATAATACCTTAAACACCCAAATCATAAACTTAACAAACACATACTCTTCAAACAACTTCCAAACCATCCTCACCAAGAACCTCCAACACACGAATAACACCAGAATGTAAAAAAACAATAAATACACTGAAAAACTCAACAAACACACGAATCCATCAAAAACCCAACTCACAAAGCCCCCAATCCAACAAACAACAGGCAAACATTCTTGCAACTCACTTCGCAAAGCAGACTCAAAATCCCACACACCATTAAAATGGGGAAAATCATCAAAGCTCTCAAGAAAATAAAACTCAAGCATGACCCAACAATAGAAATAGCCACAACTGACCTAAAAAACATAACAAAGACACTTAAAAATACATCTGCAACTGGCCCAGACAACATCTCAAACAAACACCTCAAACACCTAGGGAACACAGTTTTAACTCAATTAGCACAAATATATAATAATTCCATCAGCCTAAATTTTATTACCCCTATCTGGAAAAAAGCTATCATTATTATTATACCCAAAATAAAAACCAGGAAAGACCCCTCTGATCGTTAATCATATCGCTCATCTCTTTATTATCAACACTATGCAAACTACTAGAAAAAATCATACAGTACTAAACAAAATAACTCCACCTATCATCAAACACAAATTCTAACGCAGTTTTTAAAAAAAAACATTCAACTTTCAATCGCACTCATAAACATTATTCAACCCACAATCAATGGCCTAAACTCAAAACCACTCACAAAACAATAATCATAGCAATCAACATCAACGAAGCATTCGATAACTTGATCCACAAAATAACAAAATCTAACATCCCTACTAGCCTAAAGCAATGGATTACCAATTCCTTATCAGGAAGAACAGTACAAATACAAACAATACAAAATCCAGAACAGTGAACATCAATAATGGAATACCCCAAGGCGCAGTACTGTACCCCACACTATTTAACAACCTATTCACGGCTAATCTCCCACAACCACAAACAGACCACACAATCAATCATAACAACCTATGCAGATGACATTACCATATCCACTACACACCAGAACCTAAACAGGGCCACAAATCTGACACAACAATACATCAACCAACTTCAAACATGGATAACAGAAAACAGAATGTCCACCTCACCAAATAAATCATCAATTACTTTAATCACCACTGACCACCAACTTGCACCACACACCTCCAACCCCAAGTCTACTTAAACAACATTACCATACCCTTCAACAAAACTCCCAAAATCCTCAGGGTAACACTTGACACTCATCTCACCTTCACAAAACACAGACAACATAATTTCATCTGCAAACAAGAAATTGAACATATTAAGAACCATTGCTGGCACAGACTTCACAAGCAATAAACAGACATCCGCCACCATATACAAACAATACATTCATCCGACTGTAAACTACGCCTCTCCAACTGGGCACCCACTGCTGACAAAAAAACAACTGAGAAATTCAAACAACACAAAACAAAGCACTAAGAATCATAACAGGATGCACATCAACAACACCAACATGAAGAAACCAAAATACTACCCATAGACACTCACCTGGATATGATAGGCCCACAATTCTTTACCAAAACCCAAACACCCCAACACCAATGCCATATTGCCCTCTCTAACCCCATCCACCACAGACTCAATCAACCTCCTCCTTCACCAGCTCTATATTACAAACAAATTCTGAACAACATTCCACCTCCACCAAACAACACATCATACACCAAACAAATCCACACAATACTAAGTTAAGATGCAACCACCTCCCTAGCTTACAATACTACAAACACAGATTCAACCAAACCACCACAAACATCTGTCATAATTGTTACCAGGTCCCAGAGGACAAATCTCACTGTTTTCTCTCCTGTCTATCCAACTCTCAACCCAGAACAAACTGGAACATTTTATCAATGGAAGATCTCTGGAGAAGGCCGGAGGCGTCGGCTGGGTACCTGGACACGGTATGGCCTGTCCCATGATGTGGTAGTCAGGGGTGAGAATGTAAGGTAAAAGGTGTCCCAACATAAAGAGAACCTCACCATAATATACAGGCAATATCTTTGACCCTTCTTAAACTATGCATCACCCACCTGGGCACCCGTAATATCACAGTCTAATATCAAAAAACTAGAAATCATACAAAACAAAACTTTCAGAATAATAACAGGTTGCTTCCTCTCCACACCCATCCACCATTTATAAACCAAAACAAATTTTTTTTACAGTAAATCAACAGATCACTCCCAACATCAAACACTACAACAACCCCCGACACCAAGAAGGAAAAAGATCACACTAACATTATACTATCCTAACATATACAATATGCTTCCTCCCGACCCCAGACATTCCTATCATCAAACATATCCACACTCAATTAATCCAAAGAACTCTCTACTTTTCCGCAAAACTCAGTGCTTCAAGCACATTTACCCGAAATATCCTATACAGATCTAGCATTGAACCATCAAACCAGAATAATGCTGTCCCATCTCCACTCTGGGCACCATCCCTTCCTTCTGGAATATAAATTTAAAATTCATAATGCTCTCTCTCTCTCGATTCCGACTGTCAAAGATGTCCTTCCCTGACAAATGACAACACAAAACATCTCTTACTAGACTGCTCGAACTTAACGGATCTCTGGACCCAGCTTGCTGTGGCAGCACAATATCTCAGGATCCCTTGCTTTCTTGTAGGGAGGGGAGTTAGGCTACCAAGAAGTAAGTAAGTATGATAGGCTGTCAATTTAAGTAAATCTCTCAATGGTTAACCCCCTGCATCAAACATTGAAACCCCCCCCCCCACTGCACCTAGTAGCAAAAAAATCACACTGGCCTTTTACTACTCTAATATATACAACACACTTTCCCCCTGTGGAAACTCTCCCCACCACCAAACACCACTATTATTAAACACATTCATATCCAATATGATTTCCGCATACCCAAATAACATCATACTCCATGTACCCCCACCAGAAGTATAACATAGAGAAGAAACTCTGGACCGACATACCCAAGTAATGCTGTCAAATCTTCTCTGAGCACTACCCCCTCCTTTCCTTTCACAAACGCAGATATAAAATTCATAATGTTCCTACCCCCCACTGTCAAATATGTTCCTTCCAAATAAATGATGACACTAAGCATCTCTTATTGGTTGCTATAATTTAGCGAACATTAGACACAAGCAAGTGTTCCAAAGTTGTGTTAGATGTTTGCTAAATCATAGCAATCTAATAAGAGATGTTTAGTGTCATTGTTTATTTGTAAAGAACATATTTGACAGTGTGAGGAGGGGGCATTATGAATTTTAAATCTGCATTTGTGAAAGAAAAGGAGGAAGGTGGTGCTCAGAGTGGAGACGTGACAGCATTACTCATGTATGTCAGTCCAGAGTTTGTTTTGCATGGGATATTTCTGGTGGAAGTATGTGAAGTATGATGTTATTTGGATATGCAGAAATCATATTGGGTATGAAACTATGTGTGTGTTTAATTAATTCTGTGATCGACCTACAATGGTGGTGGAATATCTCAATGTCACCCATTTCTCTACGGGAGGAGCAGAGGCAACATAGTGTGTATTATATATATACCGGTATATATATATATATATATATATATATATATAGGTATATATATATATATATATATATATATATATATATATATATATATATATATATATATATATATATATATATATATATATATATATATATATATATATATATATATTATTAAAAGTTCACAATCCTCTCACCGGGCATAGCCCCTATCTCAAAGGGGGAACTGTGTCTATAATTTCCCTACCTAGGGATCTCGTACTAGGGATCAACCCGGTTCTGCCATGCGACTCAACGCTTCCAGCAGATAAGAAGAGAAAGAGCAGCAGCATATGATATATATATATAGTATATATAGTATATATATATATATATATATATATATATATATATATATATATATATATATATATATATATATATATATATATATATATTATTATTATATATATATATATATTAGTTATTATTACCGGTATATATATTATTATGCCCACCTTTTCAATTTTGATTTTAGTTTGGTGAAAAATGAAAATATTTGAAAGTATCTGTGTCCTCAGTTGGGGAAAATATTTCATCAGACTCTCAGTTATATATATACTATATATATATACAAAGAGCAAAGATATATATTGTTATATATATATTGTTATTACATATATATATATATATATATATTACAAGTTATTATACATATATATAGCAAAAAATATTTGTCAGACTTTATTTATACCTCCTTGTCAATAAGTTATATCAATAACGTAATATCACAAGTAAGAAAAAGGATAAATTCCATTTGCTAATTATTAATTCTTTTTCAGGTAAAGCTTGAAAACGTACCTTGTAAGCAGGAGCCAGTTAGCCCCTCCATACATCTTCCAGTATCACCTAAATTAATGAATGTAGAAGAGGAAATGATGAAGGATGTTTGGAAGAATGAACCACATAGCCCTCATTCTCCTCTTCTAGCATCAGATAAATCTATAAAAGTAGAAGAGCAGAAGAGTGTGGTTTCATGCAGGAGGGAACCACTTAGCCCATTGATGTCGCCTCAAGTAGAAGAGGAAAAGAGTAAGGATGTTTGGACGAATGAACCACATAGCCCTCATACTGCTCTTCAAGCATCAGATAAATCAGTAAAAGTAGAAGAGCAGAAGAGTGCGGTTTCATGCAAAAGAGAACCACTTAGCCCATTGATGCCGCCTGAAGTATTGCCAAAATTAGTGAAATTAGAAGAGAATAAGAATGGGGAAACTTGCAAGGAAGAACCACTTAGCCTTTCTATACCATCACTCTCTCAAAAAGCGGAGAAAGAGAGTGAGGCTGCTGATTCTGTTGCTGAAAGTGAAGTTTCTAAGGAACAAGATGAAATGGATCCCAATTTTTTAATAAAATTACAGGCATCGAAATTCCCAATTGTTTTACTTAAAAAGTTAAATAACTTGCACTGTGGAATAGTAAGTACATAAATGATATATTGTTATAAAATAGTTTAATTTTATAGCAGGTAAAACAATTTTAATTTATTATTATTATTATTATTATTATTATTATTATTATTATTATTATTATTATTATTATTATTATTATTATTATTATTATTATTATTATTATTATTCCCCTCCCAAAGGTGGCCTCATTGTCATCCAGAGGGGTACAGACACTTTGTGTCTGCGAAGAGGCACTTTTATTTTTTGTTCTTGTTTACTCATCTCCCTTCTTTTTATTATTTTTATTGTTTTTCTTATTATTGTTGCTATTCTTGTGGTTTTGTCATTTTTAGTTATTATTTTTATAGTTTTTTTTTATCATATTATTATTATTATTATTTTGATTGTATAGTACTTTTGTATACCGTTTATTTTTCCCGTCCCTTCCCCATTTTGTTTCCCTTTTCATCCTTTTCTTGTACATACTATCCTCCTTGTTCCTGGTAGCGATTGGGCTGCTGTTTCTGTGCATCTCTTGTGCCCATGTCTCCCTCATTTCCCTGTGGGTGAGGGTACAAGTCAAAAACCGATTGTTCTCGCTTTTCTCCGGGCCGCCTATTGTAGGGGACCCGAAGCTTGGCTAACCACTGAGGAGGCTGTCCCGTACTTGGGTGTTTATAATCTTGGGCTTCACGTCTTATCCGTGTGGTGCACAGCTACTATTCTGCCATCTTATGGACTGGACGCGGAGTTCCGGGGGCTTTTCCGAGGCCACGCCCATAGCTTGCCCCATGGGGTGGGGTTTCGGGGGGAGGATGTATATAGCTCGGCGTGTGATGGGCGCAGTTTCCACGGTCACGCTCACAGGACGTTCATTGTTTATATTCATTATTGGTTTTATTGTTTTTGTGCTTATCTATTGAGGTGTAGCGGTTCCGGGAGTATTTACTTTTATAAAATTGAAAAAGAAAAGTAAGGTTCTAAAGAAAGGCGAATCTCACCATCTGTTGGGCTCCCAACCCGACTTCTCCCTGGCTGTCTCTGGAGCCAGGACCAATAAGGGCTTTGACGCCCTTTTTGTCACCCAACCCCTAGTCCTACACAGAGGCTCCCCTTTCTCGACAGGAAAATGCTGTACTGGCCCCTACTCATCCACATTTAATTCGAATTGCTCACCAGACATCGCAGGAGTCTTCGGCCAGCTTAGTCCTCCTCTTGGGCGACTTCATCATAACACGCAAGCCACTACGATCGCGCTCTCGGACCCCCCTCAGGGTTTCCGGGTTTTGCGTCTTATCCTCTCTATTTTTATTTAAGTTCCACAGCGCCCCAATAACTTACGACTAGGAGCAATCTTGTTCTCAGCGATGCTTTGGAGGCAGCTCCATTCTTGTGAGGTCCAGGTGACACCAATGAGAAATGGTTCCCTTCTGGTCCGTTCTGCCTTCATTACGCAGAGCCAATTACTGGCTTCTCTCTCTCCCGTTTGGGGGATATCTCTATCATCTCCAAACCTGACGATGTCCGCAATACGTCGAAAGGTACCATATACGCTCCGGAGTTCCGTTCGAATACAACGGACGATATCCTTGCTCACCTCCAACGTCGAAATGTGTCGATCATAAATATCTATCGGGGTCCCACTCCTGCCCTTATAGGTATAATAAAAAATTGCCAAACCCTCGCCTCCTACTTACCTTCAGTGTTCCATTCCCTCCGACCAAAGTTAAACTAGGCTTTACGTTTCTTGTGCAGACCCCATGCCCGTCGGAAAGTTTTGCAGTTCTGTTGGGTTCCCTCTCACGTAGGGGTTGCGGGTAATGAGCACTGATTGAACAGCAGTTCAGGCTGCGGCCTTCCGTAAATCTTGCAACGCGTACCTCCATCGAGACCTCCGTATGGGACTTCTTCCTGCCGCTTTTACAACCACCCGCCTAGTCTTCTCTCTCTCTTCCTTAAATCCAGCTTGATTAATCCGATCTATTTGCTCATTAATAACCCTATGGAGCACTTAACAATTATTATTATAGACTTAATAACTGGTAAAAAGAAAAAAATTAAATAAATAAAATTATTAAACCCTATTCTAGCCTATTATCAAATTATTAAACCCTATTCTAGCCTATTATCAAATTATTAAACCCTATTCTAGCCTATTATCAAATTATTAAACCCTATTCTAGCCTATTATCAAATTATTAAACCCTATTCTAGCCTTTTATCAATTCTAAACCTTTTTCAGTATGTTGTCAAATTGTTAAACCCTATTCTAGCCTATTATAAATTATTAAGCCTATTCAGCTACTTATCAAATTATTAAAGCCTGTTCTAGCCTATTATCAATTATTAACCCTATTGCTAGCCAGTTATAAATTATTAAACCTATTCTAGCTATTAACAAATTATTAAACCCTATTCTAGCCTATTATCAAATTATTAAACCCTATTCTAGCCTATTCTAAATACTGACTTTAATCAGTAACACTAAGTAAGGAAACTAAGAGGTTTAAACTTAACGACCCTCAGAGCTGATACATTCAATTGAACTTCCACAATCCACATTTGTAAGATAAAGAAAAATAATCAATTATTATTAGTTGTAGTATTAAATATAAGGAGAGTATCTTAAGTTAGAAAATGATGCAAAATTTCAAAAATTGTTGGTAGATAATGAAACCTTTATATACTTGTTTGTTTACTATATATATATATATGATTATATATAATATATATATATATATATATGTAATATATATTTATATATATATAATAGTATATATATATATTATATTATTATATATATATATATATAGTATATATATATATATTTATATAAAGTATATATATATATATATTTCTTTTCTTTCTTTATCTTACGGTTTTTCTCGCCCAAGATGGGAGTAGGTGCCTAGCAAGATTGACAAAGAAAGCAGTGAGGAGGTTAATGACAATGTCGAAAAGAAAGAGCGAGCCAGCGGTTACACGCCGCTCTGAGCCAAATTGAATGGATAAGGTGAAAACTCGTCACAGACAGAAAATCACCCTAGAGCTTCATGGACCGCGAAGGACCTCACTATGGTAAATCGTCAATGTAGGGTTCATCCCTTGGCCCAGGTGGGCACAAACCATGCCCCATACAAAACCCGCCATTCTCTCTTATTATGCACCTTTTATTCTCGCCTCTGCAACTCACATTTTCCTCCTTCAGACATTCGTCACCGACTCATCAACTTTCTCTTCGGTCTTCCCAGCCGTGGTCCCAACACACTCGCAGCTATACATCCGCTTTAGCAACCGACTATCATCCATCCTTTTCACATGACAAACCATCTCAACATACTTTCATTTTATTCTCCTCATTTACCCCTTTATTCACACCAACGAAACTCTCTAATAAGTTCTTCCTCATGTATAATTTCTTCTCACACGCTTAGCACGCTCCCTATAGATTGTCCATCCTGAACAATTGAACTTTAGATTTAGTACTCTCTTATTCCAGACTCATAGTCCTCACTGACCATACAATAACCAACGAGGTAACGAACATACCTCATGTAAGACTCTAGCGGACCAGACTTAGTCCTTTACATTCACCAAGCGATTTAATTGCACCAGCAGCCTTCCTGCCATTCACAACATTCCTACTACACTCTGGATCATCCGTTCTTCTCATCCAACACATACCTAAATATTTAAACTCAGAACATTTTTCAGATGCTCACCATCTAATTGAACTTCACACTGAGAATGTCTCGACTCACAACCATAACTTACTCTTATCTACGTTTACTTCTCAACCCCTCCTTTTACATACCCTGCCAAATCTTCTCTACCATCCTCTCAAACTCTCTTCAGATTGCCAAACAGAACAAATGGAATGCCGCATATAATAGGTAGGGCACCCTCCACTCATCTCCATTCCCATCATTCTAACAACTTCCACATCCCCACTCGAATCTTTCATAATCCCATGCATATACAAATTGAATAAACCAAGGAGACATAAACCAACCCTGACACAACTCTGCTATTAATCCTAAACCAATACCATTGACACCATTATTCTTACACACGCTTCACTTATCGTCATACGTACTTTTGATTACTTCAGAAGCTACACAACA
>JABUQX010072664.1:0-35152 GCA_015478945.1 Trachelipus rathkii
AACCTTTCATGGGCGCGTCAACCCATAGTTTTCCTTCGGACGGTAAATGGTTGCTTTTAGATACTTTTGGTTGATGAAACTGTTTATTCGTAGTTAGGTCGTTATGTTAAATATTACTATGACATGTGGAAATAACATTGATTTGTTAGAGAAATGATGAGTTTTGTAAGATTTTACTGTGTTAACTGATGAATAATGTGTTAGAAACGTGAGCTTAGGTTAGTTTTTGTTGAGTATGCTTAGGTTGCCCTAGACTACTTATATTCTTAGTTTCAGGTTATGTTATGTTAGCTTTATTAATGCAAAAAACGTTGTTACGTAGCAAATATTCGATGGTTAGTATATCAAACTTATTTTTGTGTTATGTTTGGTTAAAATTTGTTATGTTTACAGTTATTCGTTGTGGAAATAACACTGATTTTTAGAGAAAGTGAGTTTTGTAAGATATTCTGTGTAACAGACGAAGATGTTTAGAGAACGTGAGCCTAGGTTAGTTTTTGTTGAATAATTGTTAGGTTGCCTTAGACTTTTGCTAGATTTAATACATCATGATAGCAACTGGATTTATATATAGTATCAGCTCCCAATCTATACATTGCTGTCAAATCACCTCTGTATGACGCAGTTGCAGATTTACCTTTTTTATAATATAATAAGTTTGCATCACTTTATGTAGATGGTTAAAGCATAAACATTTTCATGTTTTCATGTGAAATTTCTGAAAGGGGGTGTAGTTAAGAAGAATATAACTTAAAAAATTATATTGATAGTTAGAGAACATGCTTGAAAAGTGTGACCTAGGTAGTTTTGATGTAATGTTTAGTTACTTACTATTGGTAAGTATAGTACTTTGTTAATGATATTTATTCATGTTTACGGTGTGTCAGGTTTGTCGTTGTACATTATTTCTTAGTTTTATGTTAGCTTTATTGATGTGGAAACCTTTTACGCTAGAGTATATTTCGTGATTGTTGATAATTATCATGTTGTGTAAATGAGAAGTTGAAATATAACACAGGAACTCTAACAACAACAACAACAACATAACAACAAAACAGCCACAGCTACCAACAACAAAACACACAGATCGAAAACCTCGAGAATATATACCATTTTAACTGATATGGTTCATTCGTATGTCGTATTCTTGTTTACTTTCTCTGAATTGGTTGAAAGAAAGAAATCTCATTATATAAGGTTGTTTATACATACGAATTTCGGCAGTAAGACATTTTTCGCTGTGTTTGATATGGACCTCTTGTTCTGCTTCTACAGACGTCCTCTTACGAGGGTCTTTGTAATACCCAACGATGTATCATTTACATTTTTCGTAAAACGAATGGAGAGCAATATATTACCTGTGTTCCAATTGGAGGTGCAAGTATTATACCTTTAATCATATCAGTTGAAGAATTCCTCAAGATTATCGACAGCCTCGAAGCTTGGATAAAGGGTGAGTATGTGTCATCTGTGACATCGTCTCTTGATGAAATCAGAGGTGACAGCTTGGGCGGCTATAATAGAATAGATGTTGCTTTCACTGCATCTGATAATGTTAAAAGTATTGATGTACGCAACTATTGGAAACCTAATGATGCTGTCACATTCATGCGTACGTGTAAAGGTTTCACTGTTCAGACATCAAATATAAACTTGTTTACTGAAAAAAACGACTTAAAGTCTCATCTTAAAGGTGTTGCTATACTCGAGGACTTATTCATATAGTCATGGTGTAATTCTACGATATTTCACTGAAATATGATTCCGTATATGCAGTTCAAAATACCCTAATAATAGCCAGGAATAACGTTCTTCTCGCTGAGGAGGAGTGGTGCGTAATCGAATATGCAGAAAATGGTTTTGTGCACAAGTTGTATTTATGCTTACATTTTATCGGATGTGTTGAATCTCTGGAGAAACATATAGAATTGCTCAATTTATACAGAATCCTATTTCCTCTAAATTATGTTAATATTTTTTAAAATTATTATGTATGAATGTATTTATTTATTTAATGTTTTTTTATGAATATACTAAAATCATGTGTATAACATGTTTACTGTCCCGTTTGGGCTATTGGATCTTATGTACGCTTTGTTGTTTAAGATGTTGGGGCTGGCTGTTTTACTCGTGCAGCCATTGTGTGTTAAAGTATGTATGTTATAGTTTACTTACAGGAGAAAAAAACTTTACTTTGTTGTCTTTACCGATAGGTATTATGTTAGTGTTAAGTGGGAGTCTTTGTTAGGTTTCGCAGTTTATTTTGTTTTTTCTTAGATGGTCTGGTTTGTTTTGTACATTATATTCTTTAGTTCAGGTGATGCTATGTTAGCTTATTAATGTGAAATTTGTTTACGTTAGCGTATAATGGTCAGTATGATAGATAGGTCAGGTTAGGTAAATTTTTGTTAGATTTTATGTTATTGTAAATTAACATTGTTATGTTAGAGAAATGCTTGACAAAGGAATAAGTTACGTTTTCGGTTGTTATGTTAGTTACTTTACAATATATAGTATATATATATATATATTATTTATTATTTATAATATATTTTATTTATTTATATTATATATTATATTATATATATATAATATTATTATATATATATATATTATAATATATAAATATCTAAAAAGAAACAATCATAAGAAAAAACAATTTTAATATACACTTACTTGATAGTTTTTAAAAACAGCTACATATAATAAAATTACAATCATATAATTATATAAATATTTAATAAGATTGAGTTCGCGAAAGAGGTTTAACATTTAACATACAATGTGAGCATTCGATTGTATTGTCTAAACTTCCAAGACTTCAGTTGTGATATAGGTTAAATCTCTTGCTGAATAATTTTCAAAGATTGTTTCTTGTACCTGGCGATTCATCTTTTTTTCCATAAAGGAGAGGTGAATTTTTCAAGGTTGAAGCCTCGATACGGTGTTCCTTGATTCGAACACATGTGTTCATCGTACCTCGTATAGAGTATGAGAGGTTAATAAGTTCGTCCAGTAAATCAACTTCAATCAAACGTTTTGATATTTCTTCATGCATTTTGATAAACGCTGTAATATTTTCTTTACCACTTACACAACACCAAGGCAGTGGTGATATTCCGTTGATTAGATTCCACCATCTACGTAAATCATGGATCAATAATTGTAGTGTGAAACCAAGAGTTATCTTTTTAGTCACATTCTCGCCCCCTTGATCGCACTCCCCACGAATTTGTCATGAGGAAGAATGTATTTTCTTTATCCAAGTTTCACTTTCATCGGAACACCCACTTAATTCTTCAGGATAGGATAATGGTCTGTTATGGTGTAAGACGAATCGGACAGGCAAAGTAACGTCTCCATTTGTCTTGCACGATTGGGAAAGTAGTTAAGAAAAACCTTTTGGATGCATATCTCCATGTTACAATTGTTTACAATTTATTATTCACGAGAACACCATTTTTAATAGTTTTAAAGTCAACAAGCACTGATGAGATTCATTTGTGTCTTTTAGAAGTGTAATCCCTCTTCTCTCACATACGAAGATGATGTAACAACCAGTTTAATACATGCTAACCTAAACGACAACTAACAGGGGAAGGATGGCATGGCTATAACTATTGTAATGTACTTTTTTTTCATACCCTAATGGGTTTCATTTGTAATCTAGTATTAGGCAAAATGGTTTTTATAATTGTTAAGTTGACCCCCTGTGTCAAACAGTCATGGTTGCGTAATGTTTGAGAGGGGGGAGGAGTTTGAACAATTTTTCGATTGTATTTGATAACTCTAGGAAAAGGGATCACATCAGCTTTTGTACTGGTCGTTCTGTAGCATTGTTAGTTACTTTAGTTGTTTGTTAAGTATGGAAGACTTTGTTATGTGTCATTTTCGATATAAGGTCGTTAGGTTTGTCATTGGCGTTAATCCTAGTTCGGAATATGATTGTTTGAGCTTTATTGATGTTAAACTTTGGTACGTCAGCATTTATTTGTTGGAGTAGTTGTTGATAAATTTTTGTTAATGTAAAATGTAATGTAAATAATAGTGTCACCTTTGCGCCCATGTATGAAGCAAGTGTGAATCTGCTACGGGTTGGCAGCACCGCCAGTCGGCTTTCTGTTGTTAAGGTATGGTAGGTTTGATGTTATACATTATATTCTGCATCAGTTATGTTATGTTTTTATTGTATGAGCTTTGTTATTTCTGTTTTACTGTTTAGTTTATGTAAATGTAAATTTTTTTTTACGTTATAAACATACAAGAATAAAATTTTTAAAGAAATAAAGTTAAAAATTAAAAGTTTTTTTTAAAAACACGTTTTAATGAATGAAATTAAAAATAATAAAAGTTTTTTTTAGAGTTGTTATAAAACATAAGACATTAGCAAAAACTAAAAATGTTTTTATAAATTGTTATGTTGATCCTATGAAAACAAGATCACGGTTTGCATATGTTTCGAAAAAACGAACCATACAAGAATCATAGATATTTAATGTTTCGAAAAAAGTGGAGGAGTTTGAACAAATTTCAAACTGATTGGTTGAAAAGAATGAATCTCATTACTTTAGATTGTTTATATATACGATTTTTCATCAGTAGATTTTTCGTTGTGTATGCATGGAAAGAGGTAGATGTCATCTCTTCTGCTGCAAGCTCGTTAGAAATATTACGAGGACCTTTTAATACCAAATGATGTGGTATTTTATTTTTTCGTCAACAGAATGGAGAGCGATTATTTAATGTATCCACCTAATAGTTTACGATTAGTTGAATTTATTCTTTCGGTTGATGAATCATCTAGTTTAACATACCTCTAGCTATGGTAATGGCTAATTATGGATCATCTGATGGTTCGCCATAAGTGAAATATCTACCAGAAGTGACAGTGGGAGAGGTTATAATAGATAGGGTTGTTCCACAGCCGTCCCTGAAAAATAAATTGGTTTAAAAATAATTGATGTGCGCATATTGGAACCATCGATGCTGACGCATTCACTCATACATGTATAGGTTTCACTGTTCAATCATCTGAAAATATTACAGCTTTGGTTAAATGAAAAAAATTATTGTCTCATCTTAAAGAGGTCGATATACTCGAGGATTTAATATATAGCCATGGTGTAACTACATATTTACAAAGAAACATGCGGTTTACCTATAAGTGGTACAGGAGTGTTAATAACTATCAGCAGGATAATTTCATGCTCTCTGGAGAAGATGCATGTCTGAACTATGTAGCCGAAGAAGGATTAATGCAGCAGGCAAGTATTTATACTTCATCTTTCAAGGGTTTTGAATCTCTGAGATATATGAACTTGCTCAATTATACAGAATCCTTCCTTTGATTAGATGACTTAATATGTTTAAAATAAAAGTATTTTTTTTATTCCTGTATTATGTAATACTCTTTTCATTGAAAATATATTGTTATAAAAAAAAAAATGAAAAATTGTTTATTTCCACCATGTAAACTTTATCGGGTAATATGCTAGTGATGGCTGTTTATTCGTACTGCCGGTGTGTGTTAAGTATGTTATGTCCGTAGTTTAACTTTAACATATGTAAAACTTTGTTATGTCAGATGCTATCCTAATAGATCAGGGGATCTATAGATCATTGTTGAGTTGGGGAAGGTTGATGGTACTATGATTACTGATTTACTGTTTAGTGTATGAAAAAATATAATTTTTTTTTTGTTATAACATAAAAGATAAAATTTTTAGTAAAACAAAAAGTTTAAGAAATAATTAAACAAAAGTTAAAAAATAATTTAAAAATAAGTAACATTTTATAAAAACTAAACTTCTTAAGAAATAAAGATTCTTAAAAAAAGAAGTTTTTTATTTAAAAACAAAAAGTTTTAAAGAAATGAAGTAAAAAGGAATTAAATAAATAACAAACATCTGTGCTACTGATTGTTAAATGAATATTTTCCGTATCAGCGTCGTATCTTTTTGTATGCAGTTAGTTACTTTACTGTTGTTATATGTGGAACTTTGTATTGTTAGCTGGTTATTCGAGCGTAAAGGTATGTTGGATTTTGTCGTTTGACATTATATTCATAGTTTAATTGATGCTATGTTTGCTTTATTGAATGTGAAACTTTGTTACGTTAGTATATTCATTGATCAGGATGACATTAACAAGGTTATGCTAAATTTGGTTTTAAATATTACTGTAATGTGAAAATATCCATGATATGTTGAAAAAGTATGATTGGGTTTTAGGTTGTCGTTGCTACATTATATTCAAGTCAGTTTGATGTTAATGTTTACTTTATTGATGTGAAATTTGTTTACGTTACGCAATATTTACAGCCAGTATAATCATCAGACAGGTTATGATAAAATTTTGTTAAGTATACCATGTTATGTAAAATATCCTGATATGTTTAGAAAAGGTGGTGAGTATGGTATGTTAGATTTTGTCGTTGAACCATTATATTTTAGTTCATGTTAGCTTTCTTGGCTTATTTTTGTGAACACTTTTACGTTAGCCATATCATCCATGAGTATAAAATGGAAAGGTTATGATGATTTTGTAATTTTCATGTTATGTAAAAATATCCAGGATTTGGGTAGGGATGGGGGAGGACTGTGTGGTTTGATTTACTGTATTTACAGGTTTAGGGTATGTAAAAACCAATTTTTAAGTTATAAATATGAAAATTTTGTAAAAACAAACTGTTTAAACATATAAAAATAAAAATGAAAGTTATAAATTTTTCAAAATATGACATGAATCACTAGATCATAGATGGAGAGGTGCATGAGGTGAGGGAGGCTGAGGAGGATGGGGATCTGGAGACTCAAGAGGCTCCAGAGGCTCCAGAGGCTCCAGAGGCTCCAGAGGCTTTTGAGGTGTTTGATTTATTAAAAACGTAAATTTTTAGTTATAAACTTAAAAATAAATATGTTATTTTGTTTTTTTTTTTAATTTTTTTTTTAAAAATTTTTTAAATTTTTAATTTTTTTTTTAAAATTTTTTTAAATTTTTAAAAAAAAAATTTTTTAATTTTTAAAAAAACTTTTTTTTTATTAAAATTTTTTTAAACAAATTTTTTTTTTTTTAATTTTTTTAATTTTTTTTTTTTTTTTTTATTTTTTTTTTTTTTTTTTTTTTTTTTTTTTTTTGTTTTCTGTATCGAGGATACATCCTTTTTGAGATGTATACCAAGTGTTCGTTGTTTACGGCCATTTTCAAGTTTTTGGGGCGGGTGAACCCCTTTAGGCTGTGTATGGCTATTTAACCATATATGATGTGAGTACTTTATATGGTATGTGTGTGTATAACGAGTTTCATCATTCTATGTCAATTTTTTCAAGTTTTGTGGGGTGTTTTTAATTGTGAAATCTGTCATTTTACCCCGTATACACCTAATATACAACCTAAAAAGGCTGTATTTCTAGTTTCGTTTTTCTATGTCAATTTCAGTTTTTGGGGTGAGTTCCCCGTTGGGGCACCCACGTCTTTTACACCGGGGTATCTAAGATACTCCCAGAGGTTTGTGTACGAGTTTCCATCATTTATTCCAATATTTCAGATTTGTGGGCCGGTCCCCGAATTTGGTCAATTTCATTTTACCCCGGATACATCTTAGATACAACCTAAAAAGGCTGCGATAATAGTTTCGTTGTTACTATGTCATATTTATGTTTGGGTGAGTCTTCTGGGGGAATCCAGACACTGTGGGGTCCCCTTCGGGGGACACACGGGGACGTAACCTCCATAAAAAGGATTGCCGCCATCTAACCCTCCAAATTTTACCCAGTAGATAACTCCAACACCTCGGAAGATAGTTTATTTGTTTTTTTTTTTTTATTTTTTATAATTTTTTTTTTACTATCTACTACTACTACTATATACTACTACTGCTACCAATATTTTTAATTATCATACAATGCTACTTCCGGAACAACCAATAAACCTGATACATTTTGAATAATATTTATAATAATAATAATGAGATGAAGCTTGTAAGCACTAAAAACCACTAAAAAAACAACTTAAAACAACAAACAAAACAATGGATTTTCTTAATTAAAGTAAACAAAACATCACATAAAAACATGGTTTACATATACTTTCTTATTTCTAAACTGAGTTGGAAAGAACACTAAAAAAAAACAACAAAAAATAAAGAATTGGTAACTTTAGACTACTTATATATTCAAACAATTATGGGGCCCCTTTATGAATTTTTAAAATTAACATCACCAACTCAGTAAGCTTAGTCATAGACATCATATCATATAATATTAGTGACATATCTTGCATAGACCTTCTGATTTCTATCTATCACGTCTATGTGTTCCTTTCTTTTTATGAATTTTCACTTTCTCTTTCTCATTTCATGTTTTGCTTAATTCAACTACCCTTTATATATATACCAGAGTCTTGAATCATATATTTTAGTATATATAATATATTAATATATATATATATTATATAATTTATAATTATGTATTATACTACTATCTTAAGTTATATGTGAGTGTATATATTAATATATATATATATAATATATTATTATATATATATATATATATATATATATATATATATGTATATATATTAATATATATATATCTATATATATATATTAATATATATAAGTATTATTTATTATTATATATTTAATATATATATATATATTAATATTAATAATATATATATTATTATATTATATATATATATATATTAATATATATATAATATATTATATATTTATATTATAGTAATATATAATATATAATAGTATATATATATATATTATATATATTATATATATATTATATATATAATATATATAGTATATTTATTATATAGATATATATAATATTAAATGATATATTATATTATACAGATAACATCATACGCCTCACGCAAGAGCCTAATCTAGGTAAGGGGTGTACTCATTTAACTAGTCCTAGGCTCAAAGACGAAGCTCATAGCCTAAGGAGGAATGATGCTCACTTCTCTCCCTATCGAGCCAGTTTGCGTAAAACTATAACTGGAACCCTACGCTTTGTTTAGAGGCGAGTGCTTCTTAATACCACTTTATTATAGAGCTATACCTCTGACTTTTTATATAAATATATAAAAATAATATATAATATAATATATATAAAGAAAAAATATATAATATATATATATATATATATAATATATATATATTATATTATATTATATATATATATATATATTAATATATATATATATAATATATTATATTATATATATTAATTATATATATATATATATATATTAGTACTATATTATAACTTATATATATATTATATTAATATATATATATATATAATATAATATATCTTAATATATTAATATAATATCTTAATATTTTATATATATAATATTTAATATTATTTATATTATTATATATTATAATATATATATATATATTTATATTAATAAATATATATATAATTTATATATCTAATATATTATTACTAATATATAATTATTATATTAATATATATAATTTAATAATATAATAATTAATATATATATATATTATATTATATATATTATATTTATTTTATATATATATATATAATATATAATATATATATATATATTATATATATTAATATTAATATATTATATTATATTTATATATAATATATTTATTTTAATATATAATATATATTATTAATAATTATATATATATATTATATATATATATATATTTATATATGTATATATATATATATATATAATAATATATATAATATATACATTAACATAAATACACATATATACATATATATACGTACATACAATAAACAATAATGATACATATATATAACACTAACATATCCAGTAACAAATATTACTATACTATTACTAACAGTTTTATTAACTGATAGCATTAATACTATAACCAATTTATTTATACACTTCACATACATATATTATCATATAATTAACACTAGTTTTATCATGAATATAATTTAATTAATATTATTATAATTAATATATTTTATTATTAATTTATTTAATTATTATTATTATTATTAATTATTATTATTATTTATTATTATTAGGTTATTATTATTATTATTATTATTATTATTAATTATTAATTATTATTATTTATTATTTATTATTTTATTATTGAACAGCAAATTATTAACACTATCCACATTTTGGTCATTAGCACTAGTTTGTCCTACTAATTAATTAATTATTAAACCATTAGTGATTATAGACTGATTTTCCAATCTCTAGCAACCCCCACGGTTACAAAAATTTATAGTAATTTATTTTTTATTATTATATATATATTACTTATATTGGCTAATATATATAGCTAATTATCGGAATATATGGACTTATATAGAAAACTTGTTCAACTTAGACCAGGGGGTGGTTCAAACCTCCATTTACCGGGTGGAAGTAGCCACCGACTGTGACATCTACAAAACAATCCCGTTCGGGCCGCAGGATATATGTTATATACTTACTTTGTTGTAATTATTATATTTATATAATATATATACTACTGATAAAAATAGAAAGATTATGCTGGAGATGAGTGACGGTTACATATAATATACCTAATACTCTATATCAAGTTTATATACAACTTAAAATCTTATATATATAATAATTCACATTTATGATCAAATATCATTAAAAACAGTGATATATATACGATTAGAATGTAATTTATGATTCAATATATATAATATAATTTATTACTACTCAAAATATTATTTCATAAACATATAAGATTATCATTATATTATATCTATAATATTATCCTTTATAGCTTCTAATATACTCATATGAAGTAATTATCAATATAAGTATTATATTATAATATATTTATAAATTTTACTAAAGGTTAATGAATATATATTATTTTCATTTAATTAGTAAATATATTAATTCTCATTTATTTTAATGATATACTCAATAATAATATTTTTAGTTTTTTATATATTTATTCTCACTAAATAAAACCATACAACAATTCAATATCATAATTCTCATAATCCACAAAGTTACTATTCATTACTCCGTTAATGTTATATTTATTATATATATTATAGTATATACCAGTATAAATATCAAATTATATACTTATCAGTTGGATCATTCGGCTGATGTTTCTTTCATAAGCCTTTTTCCAGGATTAAACGTATTGCATGCCTCATCTATATCTGTATTTATTATTACTTCTCTATTATAGTATACTGCTTTATGTTTATTCCTTTATTTATTATTTCTTGATATATATTTTTTATTTTGTTTATACTCTTATATCTTTTAATACTGTATTTATGCTTATTATCCATAGTATATATTATAATTACTAATAGTCACTTTCTCTTAAGGCTTTCTTTATTATATACTGCAATTAAATATATAACAATTATATTGAATAAAGTCAATATATAATTTATACTTATTTTTTAAATTGGGTCTAATGGGTATTCTGGGTAACGTGAAATGGAAAGTTGATTGGGCCCGCTAATGCTGGTACCTCTATTGAGTCCGAGTGTTTTGACACTCTAGATTATTAGAATGAGGTTTCAATAATAGCTTATATATATTTAATTATATATATATATATATATTACTTATTATTTAATAATATTTATTATTATTAATTATTAAAAATATATTACTATATTAGATTTTTATTTTACGTATTTTTTTATATTATAGTGTTTCATATTAATATATATATTTTATATATATGATAATGTTATATATTATTATATATATATATATATTATATTATATATATAATAGGTAATTAATATATATATATATATAATATTTCGCCTCTCAAATAATATCATTCTTTATCTATGGTTGAGGTCAGAATAGGTATTAATGGGCTCTTGTATGTGATTATATAGGAAACGCCCGAACTTAATTGAATTTATTCTTAATACATTAATAACATCATAAGAGAATGTTGGCTTATAATATTATTTATCCTAATTTAGTGTGTAGTTCGATAATATATTCTACTTAGTAAATGTAGTGTAGCCTTAGAAAACAATTAAACACATATATAAATTAAATATTATTTATCATGGGTATAAACACATTATATATAAAAAAATCTCATATATATATTTATTGTTATAAAATAATAAATAATTATTATATTATTTATGTTCCGTGCGGATTTATTATTATTCCATAAATTATTCTTAACTAAAAGTGTGCTGGCCTGAATAATCCTATGTGTTTTAAGGCTCCCGTAGAGTAGACTGAGTATGTACGGATTGTATAATTTTTATCTAAATAAAGTGATATTTATCAAATTTTCTAATGTATAGAATCTGTACAGTTGATGAGGCTTGTAAAACTGTAAAATAATGAAAGGATAATAATCTTGTACCTGGTGCCTACTTTATATTTATATACGCAAATTAAATACTCATAAGAATTTATATAAATAATAGATTTTAAAGTCAGGTAATATAATATATTAATATACATAATATTGTATAGTAATAACAATATTTATTATGAAATTGTAAAACTCTAAAGTATAAACGGGTAATGTTTGTAGATGGTAGTTAGTTAACTAAATTTTATTATATAGTGTTAATTAAAGTATATTCCAACATAACTCCTGACAACAAAATTTGAGGCTTATTCATTAAATAAATAAAATAGTGTGATACAAGTGTTTGGCTTATAAAAAATTTCAAACATTAAATTAAACGTAAGTAATTATATTCCTCGGGTACAAATAGATTTAGTTTAAAAAGTGATGCAACAATTAAAATTTTCTAAGCAAAGAACAAGATCGAGTGAAATTAATAAAAATTTTCCATATAATTGTATATTTTTATTTATAATATTATTTAATTAATATTTATAGGTTTTAAATTATTGCTATTAGTCTTATCATGATTATTTTTATATTATATTATTTATTATTATTTATTAATTAATTTACTTTAATTTAATATATTATTTATATTATTATATTATTATATATAATTATATTATGTATTAATTATTTAATTATTATATATTATATTATTATATATTATTTAAATTTATATATTATTATTTATTATTATTATTATTATTTTATTATCCTTAATTATTATTTAATTTATAATTTTATTATTCTTATATTATTAATAGTTATTAATTATTATTATTTAATTTATTTATTATTATTTTATATTTAATTATTTAATTTTTAATTATTATATTTTTATTCATTTTATTATTTTATTTCTCTTGGCGTTTTTTATTTAATATTTATCGCGTGATATAATGACTTATTAAAAAAATACCCAGGGAAATCATATTCAATCATAAAAATAAATAAATTTATATTATACATTTTCATTCCTTTTTTTAAATGATAAATTGATAATACTAGGGGTAATATATAATAGAAAATATAATAATATTTAGGTATAATATATCCACAGCTGTCAATGACATTAAGAATTATTATTATCACTTATACAAAATTAATAGTTCAGTAGATAGAAATATTTGTTTAAATACTGAAAAGAGTAAGAATTTATAAAAAATATAAATTCGGATTATTATTTATAAAGTTACGTATATTCGCGCATAGAGTATATGGAATATATAAAAGGTCAGTAAAATTTGTTTCACTTTAGACCAGGGGTAGAGTGTTATTTATCTCATTTTTTTTATTCTTTTTTAGTTGTGTCTATCTCTTTGTAGCTCAAATACGGAGTGTGATCAACACCTAGATGTTGTGATACACGCAAAGCTATATAAAATATAAAATTTGATAGATACTTTATTACCAGAACATCACTAGATCACTCTTAGTGAGTAGACTAAGGCATAAGATATATTATAATAGACTTATGGTTGAGGTAGTAATACCATCATAGAGTCAGAATAATTTTTTACGATATGAATAGTAGCTTTCCTTTTATAATAGGAATATAAAATAAAGGGTGATGAAAAGAGAGGGGGATGGATTGGGTTATATCGATATATATATATATATATTATATATATTTAAGTTTTCATATGAAATATAGCTGCTATAGTTCTTATTTGGCAAGAACTTCAGTATGCTACCAGATATAAAGTTCATCCATAATATAATTTAAATATTTTTAGATTACTAATAAATAGATACTTATGTGACATGTATTGATATAAAGTATAGCGAATAAGCTTTCAACGCTAATTGTATATGGATATAAATAATAATAAAAGAAAGATAAAATTAAAATTTTATTCATGGATAAAGATAAATTACAGAATTTAGGAGAGAGAATATATCTCTTATTTTCACTGGTCTCCATTTATATAATGTTATAATACAAAAGTAATTCTATTGTTTAAAGAGTGTTCCTGTAAGTGAATCAAGAAAAGCATAATGGTGAAATATATGCATAGTTTATGTACAAGGAGGTGAATTTATGAAATAGGTTTTTATGTGATTCTATGACCAGGTATATAATAATTTTAATAGGATAGAATATAGTTGGTGAGCTTCGTGAGTGTGAGGTAAGTAGTTATGAATGCCCGTTGAAGTTTATATACCCGGTAATTAATATATTGACCCTCACATCATAATAGGTGCAGTGATCACACTAAAGTGTGCCGGGGTTTATCACTGAACAATAGAACGGAGTTTTCACAAGATTCGGACATATGCCATAAAATGTTATTAGTAGTTATTAATTCTAAAACTAATTTTTTACCAATGGAAAAATCTCACGGATAATCGTAATATAAAATATTGAATTAGTGAATATTATATTTATTATTTTTTATACTGAATTTTATGTTATTATTTTTGTTTATTATAATTATTGGTGTACAGTGACCTACTCATCCCACTGAGTGAGAGAATTATGTTAATAGGTTTTATATTTTAACTCTAGGAAGTCTAAGTAAGATAGTTTACATTAAGTAGGATATAAATCATTACTTGTGAACGATATAGTGTGGAATTAATTTACTTGTAGAAGGTTAAGTAAAGCTTTTGTGTTAATATATCACTACATAACTATGTTTTGGCGCATATATCAGGACTGATATTGGATAGAAAGTGACAAGTGTAAATCTTGATAAGTCAACACATATGAAAAGGTTTATATCTTAATATATGTCTTGTTACTAAATGTGCATAGCATTGGTGCTTGGGCCGCAGTGGGATGAGGGACTATTATGGGACGGAAATAACTTCCGCAGTCGGGGGCGTATAGAGTCCGAGTGTTTGGAATATTGGCGTTGCACCTTTGAGGCCATTAGACGAAAGAATAGTGGTGTGAATCTACAAATGCTGTGAAATAGAGATATAAGTAGAAGTATAGTGGTGATTTGATGACCTATATTAGGTGACTCCTTTTAAATGTAATTAAAAGTGAGTGGCTTCAATAAGGATAAGGATAATTAGTATAGTTACATAATAGTATGGTTTTGCTTTGTGATTTTTTAAATATGGTCGGATTATGATATTAAAAGTGATTTTGGTAATCATATGATTGATTATAGTCACGTGGGTTAGCGGAAGTTATACTAAATTAAAATATTGTGATATCATATATATGAGGTTTTTACAAGTGTCTTCTGTCAATAATCTTGTTTCTGTGTTTATTAGTTATTTAATATTCGTTTTGCCAGGAGTAACACTCGCATGCCTTTTACGCATAAGTATGGGCGAGATTAGAAAAGTGTATGAGTGCTCTATGTATGTTGCATTTTTATTGTTGTAAACGATCTCCAGGTACCTCACTCTATTCGAGAGTACTTGTGAGTCATTTTATAGCTGTGGAGCTTGCGACGAAAGAGATAATTGTGCATAATTTCCAAATTGTGGTTCTATATTATATTAATTTTGTGTTAAGCACACGTGTGTCAATTACGGATGACCATTGAGAGATTAGACTCAAAGAATATAAAAGTAATAGATAAGAGTAAAAGTCTTCGTGAGGATAGTTTGGCAGGGTTATAGAGATTTAAAATGAAAAATAACAAGCTTATTCGCATTTGGTAAGAGAATAAAAAAAAGTGTAATTAAATCGTTGAGTGATCACATAATGTTATTTATTCTAAACGAAATATTCATGAATACTCTAATTTAAAGAGGTTATGATAGTTAAATATTCTGGTCGCTCTCTTCTCATATGAGTGACGAAGTACATGAACTAGTTTCTTAGGAGTGATAAGTATGAAATCTATATAGAGGATTTAATGATTTCACTCAATTAATAAGGAAGAATTGAACAGTCGTTAAAATTTAAAAAATGAAGATAAAATCTCTATTTCTTCATGGCCCGTGAGGGAAGATTGGAGTGATCATATAAGTTAGTGTTCTACTTATGGAACACCATGAGAGTGGTAAGTTCCAGGTAAATTAAATATATTCATTAGGTATAATGGCTATCATAATTGGAAGTAAGTGTGTATCAGAATTTGTTGAACAGTATGAAACTAAGTAATTATTCTGTTTTGTGGTATCACACTATAGATAGTTTATGATAAGGAGGTTTTAGTACTATTTTTCATATTATTTGCTGCTAATAAAGATGTGTCTAGTACAGCGCAGGTCATTGTGTACATATATTTAAAATTCATAAAAACAAAAGTGAACGCGAGTGTGCATTAAAAAAATGGGAGAGGATAGAAAATATATCGTATGATATGTTTATATTGGGTTAACAATCTGGTGGTCCACATATGTATTTTAATAGTTCTTCAATTAATGATAGTGGTGCACAATTAAATTTTTCTAAGCGCTATATAGAACAAGATCGAGTGACATGGGATGTAAATAACATAATTTTCCCATTATTTTGTATTGATTAGATTGGACTGACATCCCACCTTTTCTTGTTTTTTGTCAATAATTTATTTGCTATTTTCTGTCTTTTTAATCAAAAATGTTATTTTGATTGTATGTTAGTTGGGATTGAGATTCTATCTATTTATCTTGTTATCTATGTATTTAAGTTTTTTTTATTTGGTTATTTAATTTTATTATTATATTATTATTATTATTAGATTTTTATTTTATAATTATTTAGTTTTCTATTAAGGTATTGGGTGAGTTCATGTGGTGTCTCCAGTTTTACTACTAATTTGACTATATTACTGCCGTTCCGGATTCACTCTCATTTATGTGTCATTTATAATTTTTAGTATTATTACTTATTATTTCATAATCTTATTATTTCATTTACTTTTTATTGTGAGGTGTGAGTTGCTTGAGTTAAATCGTAACATTTGAGTGTGAGTGGTGATCTTATTTTTATATATATATATGATTATTATTCATTGATTCATCTACTCTATATATATTATGTGAGTCTTGTGTATGTTATCATACTCTTTGTTAAGTATTTTTGTTTTATATAATTCTAAATTGCGTATTATATTATCGCCTGTTTATAGATAGAAAACCTGCAAAGTGTGTATACATTTCTCTACCAAATATCCAGATGAAAGTTTTCGCGATTTTAAAGTTCGTAACATAAGATTTTGAACCTCTGGTGTGGAATACGCTAACATGTTATAGACCATAAGTGAATTAAAGGTATAATCAAGAAAATTAAAGTGTCATTATATGCATACTTGAGGCTATGTTCAAAATAAATTCGTGTGAGGGTGTTATTTATATTGCTCGTGCATGGTGAGGCGCACATATGTAATCTTATATAAAACTCGTGTATTATATTATTCATACTGCACTTATACATTTATGAGAGAGATAAGTCTTCATATATTTTTCGTTTAAATTTTTTTATATTTAGTTTTGTGTTGTGTGATAAATAAATTTATAAAAACCTAATCTCGATGTTATATATCAAATTTTTCGGAATATTTAAATAACAACGGAAAGAGCTCGTGATGAGATATTAGTTGAAGGAATAATATCGATAATTCTTTGGGTGGTGTTCACCGCCTGATCATTTCATGAGGATGTTCATCGAGACGTGAGACGATTTGTTTGGGTGTTTGTAGAAAATATAGAACGAGGACGAAGCTCGGTGGCTTTATACAGAGTATATAAATATAGGTGTGATTTACAGCAGACGCGCGGTGTATTGATGTTTGCGCGACGTTGTGAGATCTTTCAAATGAGAATGCAAGAGAGAGACTAGAAGGTGGATTTATTATATACTAGTGTAAGAAATCAGGGTAGGGTGATATACATTATATGTCAGAATTTAGTTATTACAATACATGGAGCTTTGAGCTAAGATATTAGATAAAGAGAGGATATAATAGAGTGTTCCATATTCGTGATAAGATGAGATACATTATAGAAGATTAAGATAAATATATATGTATTTATCATTCTTTCATAAATTGTTTACGGTTTCATAATTTTTCAATGGTTGATAGAAGATATAGAATCTTGATTATACGTGAGTAGGTAGGTATTTTTTAGTTTATTATCATCTATTCCTGTCATCCATTAATTAGATTGAGGATTTGATAACAAAAGATCTTGTTAAATAGAGAATGTTCCCACTTGCCAAGTGAAAAGAAATAAGAACAACTGAGATACTCGTTGGTAACTTGCAAAGTTATGCAGGAGGATTTTGTGATAAGATGTAGATTCTAATAGTACCAGGATAACAATTAGGTGAGAAAGTTTGGCTTCGGTGTAGTCAGGTATAATGTGTGGGGTGTCACTGTGTTGGAGCCAACGTATATTGAACAACTAGGGGCGGCACGCAGCATAACGCGTGCTGGGGGTTTAGGTAGTATGATCTGGTGTGGTGTTAGGACGATAAAGAGCTAGTATATACAGATTCCTAAACCATCTATGCTCTTTCAATATTCCGCCTAAGCGTCCACAATAGAAATCCTGTTAATTATCTCGTATCATAAATGAATGAGATAGCCATAGTTGATATTTTGGGTGTGGTATGCTTTGGAGTTTATTATTTAAGTATTTAAAGTTATTATTCGGTTAATGGTTCATTCAAATTGTTGAATATCATATCTCTATTCCGCTACGTGTGTAGATTGATATATTAGATGTTTATTTAATTTTACATTTGATGTCAGATTAGATTTACATTAGGGATTATAAATTCTTTGACAGTTATCTCATAGTTTATGATTAAATTTTCTGAATGTTGAGTGAAGACTTGTGTAAATTCTAATTATATTTGTGTTATTTGACTCACGGTAAGATGAGTGGTAGTGGTTACCCTGAAGATGTATTATATTTGATCTGTAAGTTACATATAATATTGTGTCATTCCGTTTAGTTGTGGATATATATATGGTCACCATATGGTGAGTGTAGCTCGTTATGTGGTTAATTTAGTTAATATAATTTTATGGCGTGCACTTTTGGTGTACAGAGAGGACTTTATATAGACCACACGCTCACAACGCGATATCTGCCGAGAGAAAGATTTGTGTAGCTCGTTGATATTGTGATTAGAAACATGAACCCTTAAGAGTAATATAGGAGGCTCTCTCAAGGGAAGAGATAGGATAGTAGTATTCACAATAAGGGATTATTGATTTGTCTTAATATTGCGTGATATGATAGGCAGTATAATTATTCGTAATCAGAGTTGAATATTTTGCTCGCATGGGTGTCATATAAAGTCGGAGAAGTCTACAGTTGAAGAATGGTTGAGGGTTTTATCTAATTAAAAGGTGTGTGTCACTGAGGGAGACCTGTCAATAGTATGATCCATATATAAATTATTTTACTATTCGTGGTGATTTATTTTAATTTTTGGAGAGCGTTACATGAATGATTATGAGAAATATAGTAGGGATAAGTTTCTCATTTATTTTATTATTTCATTTATATTTTCCTTTGGTTGTTTTTTGTTTGTTGCTCATTTTTTTTTAGGGTTTGGCGGTGGGAATAGATGGAGGAATTAATACTTTTTATAATATATTATAGTGAAGTTTTTCTATCGGAACAATTTGACTGCCATAGTAAGATAGGATCCAGATGATAGGAGCACATAACGGTCACATTACGATGTTATAAGACTTGTCGAGGTCGAAACCGATCAAGTAGAAGTAGGAATAATAAAGTGTGTTTAACTTGTGAGAATGATGACAGTTACGCCTTTCGTAGTAGTAGAGAGATAAATATAAAATAATGGTGTTGTAGATATTAGATAGGGTGGTGAATTTTTTTGGGTACTGTTTGTCTGATATGACGTTTAGTTTTTAATCTTAGTGATAAGGATAGTCAGTAAGAGGTATATACATTTGAATGGGAGAGTGTGTATTATTGGTACTTTTCAAGAAGTACATTGCTGTAGTCATTATAATTTGTTGTTATGAGTTTAGCACCAGATGATGTAGGATGTGCTTAATGTTAGTTTTCGAAGATAGATAGATTTTGGATGTCTTATCGGTAATTAAGTAATAAATGTATGAGAAAGAAAGAGAGTATATAAATGCTCTCGTGATCTAGTTAAAGTACATAGATTTATAAAGTCAGTATATCTAAGAGAGTAGAGGATAATGAGTATAGATGTAACTTCTCTATATTGTGATTTGGCGATTTAATACATACTTATGGATTTAAAATCCTGTTGCATTTTATATCTTTAGTAATTTTCTTTTATTCAAGCACTTTATGATGAACTTGCTCTTTAAGTTTATAAATGTGGGCTCTCGTATCTTTTGTTATAAAAAGTTTATATTATTTTGGTAATTTAGTTTATATTATATATTAGCATTATAGTTGCTGTTCATAGTTTTTAATATTGTCTAAAATGGCTCAAGTTCCGTACTAACTAATATTATTATTTAAGTCAATTGCTTTCTCATACTCTCTTATTATCGAGCATATGTATACAAATGAATATATTTTTAAATATATAGATATATGTGCCCCTATATAGGGTCTGGGTGAGGAATATTTCGGTGTTATAATATAGATTTTCATAATTTTATCAAGTTCATTCATATATATATATATATGAATGTATATATATATTTTAGTTCAGTAGTTGAAGTTTATTGAGTTTTTAATCACTCGTATTATAATAATTCTGTAATATCTAGTTGAATCTCTGTGTATTTGAAAATAAGTTAATGATAATATAATAGTTATATATAACTTAATATCTAAAATCTGTAGCTTTCTTAAAAGTTTTTGTTTTATTATGTTATCAATATATATTATTTTCCATAATTTAACATTTATATTTATATTTACGAGTAATTAGAGAGAGGGGCATAGAAGGAGAGGAGAGAAAAGTCCAGAGAGTAGAGATTTGAGATAGAGTTGTAAGAAGTTAACGTGGTAATATACAAATCTTGAATGTCCTGCCATATGTCTTAAATATATATATTTGTGCTTTAAGGAACGCGCTAAAAGCATACAATATAGATAACTGCATATATTTACAAGTATATTATCTGTGTGTAGGATTACATTGTGTTTTATATATATCTAGTTTCAGAGCGCAAGAATTGTTGAGAATTTACACAGTCACCTATACGACTATAAAAGAATACGTAAATATAGAGGGTCCAATTTTTTCAACATGTTATGATACATGTAGAAGAATTATTTACGAGAAGAATTTATTATTGGGTTATAGGTATGGTTATTCTATTGTACGCATAAAGCTTCTGTACTCACATTCCGCGTTTATAATTACTAGAAAGCTCAAGGAATACCTAGTTAGATAATATAAATTCTGAGTATGATTAACTCAGAGTTGATAATCATTAAAATAATCGCAATTTTTATATACAATTTAATCTCGCTCTTCTTATAACAAATATGATAATGCATGCTTTTATAACAGTTCATATAATTTATGTCACTGTTAGATAATATAGTGCGTTAGTTTATAATATACATGGCTGTTTATGTTGTTTATAAATGAAAGTATAATTTCTCATCATATGTGTACTAGTATATATAATGAAAGTTTTATAATATATACCGTGGTCTACATGCGTGAGTATAATATATCTTAAAAGGAAGGATTCAACAACAATATCAATGATTATAGTGAAGGGTTACTTTTGTGGCGAGAGTGGTTATATAATAACGTCGTGACTGCCCTGAAAGTGTGTGATGTTATGTGTGGATAGGATGGAAGAATTACTATCAGAGAAGTAAGATGATAATATCCATCATGTTTTCCGCGGTGGCGTGACACTTTCAGTATTTGAAATATAACAAATTCCTAAAGGAAACTCAAAAATTCTGTGTGGTCTCGTCTATTGCGTGTGTATAAGAAGACATGAGAGAGTGGGACATATGATCATTATCGCCGCGTGTATTTATTTATGTATCTCATATTTATGTATGTAAATTCTAATTAAATTAGTATATTTATTATTTATGGAATATATTGAAAATTTATTCAATGTATTTATTTTTAAACCTCTATAATTTATTTATTAATTTTTATATTTAATTATTATATTATATAATTATTTAATATTATTATATTATATTATTAAATTTATTATTATTATTTTATATCTATATATATATATATATATATATATATTATATATTATGTGCATATATAATTATTTATAAATATAATATTTAAATTCATATATTATATATTATAGCGTATATATAAGTTACTTTATAATATAAAATAAAAAAACCCAGTGGATACAATTTTCATCCACATTAAATAAAAAAATATTATTATTTACATGTTGTAGAAAGTGATTTTTTGAGGATGGCGATAATATCAGAAATGCAAAGTATAATAGCGGTCAGGGACTAGGGAGTAGGGATGGCCAATGACACACACTAATAATATATATAATTCAAGAAATCTTGTCGCTGGTGAAGTCATGATTGAATATTCTCATAAATATTAAGAATCTATAAATAGTATTTCGTTCATTACTCATAAGAGGAGGTTTATATTTATAAATATTTGTGCTTAGTGAGAGGAAACAAAAATATAATACTTTAAAAATAAATATACGGTTATTTAATTAATTATATACTAGCTTAAAAACCATTATCAGTATTTTATTTTTATTATTATTATTTTATTTTTTTTATATTATATTTATATTTTTTTATTTTTTTTTTATTATTTTTAATGTTGTTATCATTACTTGAATTATAAATTTTATAAAACTATAAACAATATTAACACTTATGCCTATAAGTAAATATTACTCAGTACTTAGATAGGTAAAATAATAGGTAAAATTAAGAATCGACTTTGTTCGGTAGACATCAGGAGTCAGAAGAATATTTTTTAGAATGTAACAAGAGCTTCTATAAAACGGTAATTAGCATGAGATACCTGAATGCAATTAATGCAATTAATGACACAATTAAATTACTGCAAAAGATTAATAGAAATATAGTGTATGATGGGTGGATATAAGAAATATTAACTGAATGTACTCGTCAGAGACACGCTTATCAGTGCAATTTTTAGTAGTCCATTAGTTTCTAGAGACTGTAGAGTATTCATCTGCTGGTCCTTGGTATAATCTGCCAGGACTCCAAGGATTGTTTATTTGTTATTCTCTAATTTATTATCTTTTATGTGTGTACTAGTATCTGTTTAGTTACTACCGGAGTCATAGATATAAAATTTGTTATGATACAACAGGAGTGGACTAGTGAGAGAGATATCATCTAAATTTATTGTAATGAGTGAGAAACTCATAGATCAATTGGTGAATGCCTTTATCTACCGATATGTCAAATAAAATATGAAATGAAAATGAAAATATATAATAAATTTTATTTCAAAGTAAAATAAGATTATAATGGAGAGATAGATATATATCTACTATTTCTCCTTGCTCAACAACAATCATCCGCGATATATTAGAATTTAAACAAAAGATCTTGTTAATATATTCTATATATAATATATATATATATTAATATATATATATATATAATATATATTATTTATTTATACATGTATTTCTTTGCAGGCCATATATACAGTATTTCTTTCACATATATATTATATATATATGCATATATATATATAAGTATATATAATATACTCTATATATATAATATATAATGTAATTATAATATATATATAATTATATATATATATATATATATAATAATATATATATATATATATATATATATATATAGAGAGAGAGAGAGAGAGAGAGAGAGAGAGAGAGAGAGAGAGAGAGAGAGAGAGAGTTCGGTACCCCAGCTTAAATAAACTATTTTGCTTGAAGGTAAATAAAAAAAAACTCCATTATTAACGTTTTACTGTTTGGTAATGTTTATTTAATATACACAGATTTACACAATCAACTTCACTTAAAAGTACATAATATAATAACAAAAGATTTTACAAAGAATTTATTTGTATAGAGATACGTTGCCTAACTTCCTCCATCTCATTTAAATACTAGAAACTAGGAACTAGTTAATATTATCCGTTGAACATCTATCAAAAACGTTATAAATATTGTCTTATGATGATATTTCACTTTAACACCAAAATAGGCAGAATAATATGGTAGTAAAATCAAGCATAGAAAAGTTATTAATGAAAGCATTCTCATATTTCATCTAATTAGAAAGATTAATATATTTACATGTAATAAACAAGGAGGAACACTAAATAATTCAGATTTAATACGAAATTTTCAAGTGCTGCAAGTGTAAATATTAAAAAGAAGGAATTACTATCAAGAACAAATTTGGGTGCTTTTTGAAATATAAACAAATTCTAAAAGGAACACTCAAAAATTGCATGGGTGAAAAACTAAAACAAATACTAATTTGTACTAAGAGAAAAACTAATTAATAGAATTTGAATGATACAACACACACATAATATATATATATATATATATATATATATATATATATATATATATATATATATATATATATATATATATATATATATATATATATATATATATATATATAGTAATATATACCTATACTAGTATAGGCTATATATAACTAGCTACACACAAAGAAAAAACTGCTCACAATGACAAGTTTAGGGTCCTCCAAAACCGGTGTCAAAATTTGCAGCATGGCAAAGTCGTCAAAAATGACAACATTTTCAAATGTCACCCAAAGAGGAAAAGACAAATACTCAAAACTGCAGTACATTTTTCTACCTGAGTAGTAATTGTCAATCTGATGAAAATCAAATTACTCTATTTGAGTAGTTTTGTATCCTCAATTTTGACACCGGTTCTGAGGACCCTTAAGCTGTTCACTTTATATATATTTATTTCTAGAAAACCAACATATACTATATTAACTATAATATATATATATATATATATTATATATATACTATATATATATATATATATTAGTATATACTAATATATAGTATATATATATATATGTATATAGTATATAATTTCTATAGCATATCTATATATATATACTATATCTATATCCTAAGTACTATATATATATATATTATTATACTATATACGTAATTATATATATATAATAGGCTATATATATATATAGTAATATATATATACAGCTTAAGTATATACTATATAGTATATATATATAATTTATACACGGCTTCGGTGTGATAAAACCACTTGCCCGCCAAAGAGTCAGTGTTAGCTAAGATAACTCAGAATTAGAAAATAACCTTTAATGTAAAACGAAGTTTAAAAATAAATATTGCATAAGGATTGTAATATTAAAATTTCTTAAATTTACTTTTTTTAAATTATATTTATTGAATTAAAAAATAATTGAAAAATGTTACATATAAAATAATATCAAGATTTACTATTTTCCTGACATATTTTAAACATTTCATAATTTTACGATTTTCGGATAATTTTGCATTTTTTTAAAGTATTCTAAATAATTTGCCGATTAATATCTAGAAAATTTGCTAGTTTTATATTAATATAATAGTATATTACTAGTAGTAGTATAGTATAGTATATATATTATAATACTATAGGTATATATATATAGTTATATATAATATATAATACATAATATATATATATATACTATATAATATATAATAATAGTATATATATTAGCAATACATAGATATAGCTATAACCCTATACTTATATATAAATAATAATAGCTATATAATTATATTATATCATCTCCCTCAATATATATATATAGATTATATATATTATATATAATATATATATTAGATTATATAATATATATATAACTGCACTATATATATTAATTACTGATATATATAATAAGAAATATTATAATATATAATATATATATATATAATATATTATATATATATTGTGATATATATATATATATTATACTATATATAATTATATATACTACTATATATACTACATAATATGTATAATATGTATACTATATATATATAATATATCATATATATATATATATATATATATAATACCTAATATATATATATATATAGTAGCTACTACCTATAAGTAATATATATATATATATACTATAATAAATTATATGCGGGAAACAGTTTAATACTTCTCATATTGACAAGTTTAAAGTTTTTCTCTTGACCGAAAAAGTACTTCAATTTCTCTTCGCGACAACTGAGAAGCCTATAAACTCCTCAATTTGAGTAAATTGTTACCAGTTTTCTTTTGTATCATATATATATAGTAGTTATATTGTACTATATACTACTATTAGTATAGTATATATATATTATATATAATATATATAATAATATAGATTAATTACTATATATATATTAATATAGTATACATATACTAAATTATAAATATAATCTATCTTTCACTATCTATAAGTTATATACTATATATACTATATATATACAGTATATATTATATAATATATATATATATATATTATATATAGTATATATACTATAATATATAATAATATATATAATATATATACCTATATATATATTATATATATAGATAAAGATAGATAGATAGATAGATAGATAGATAGATAGACTAGATAGATAGTTAGATAAGAGTAGATAGATAGATAGATAGATTAAGATATATAGATAATAGATGTAGAGAGATAGCAGAAGTGTGTGTATTGGGTCGAGGATTCCCAGAGCTTATTATTAAAAATATAGTAATATCATTTAGAATATATCTAATTATTATAAATCCTTTACATATTATTTTATTATTTGTATTAATTTATTATTATTATATTATTATTATTAATATTATTATATTTATTATTCATTATTATTATTGATTATTATTATTATTATTATTATGTAGTTATTTTATTATAGTTTATTTCCTGAATTTAAGTCCCCTCTCTAGGAAGATTAGGTCTTGAGGTTGTTGTGGAGTTTGCTGTATTATATATATACGTTATTATGAATTGTAAAAAGAAAAAGTTTGTATTCATGTGGAATATTTATACTTTGTTTTTATGAGTGTAATGCATATATAGTAATTATTCATAAATACAGTATATACATATTATTATAGTATATATAACTACTTATTTCTAAACGAAGACTATATATTTAAGAGGATATTTATATAAGGACCACATTCTACATAACACTATATACAGGAAAATAGCATCTATAGTACCATAGTAGAGCATACAATATAAATATATATTATATATATAAGTAATATATATATATATTATATGTTGTTTGGCGGGGTTGGCTCCTATCCATTTATAGCTATTCTAACCCCTTAAAACGCCAACCAGTAAACTTTGGTTTTCACAATAAAATAAATGAATGATGAAGCGATCGGTTAGTTAGTCTATTAAGAAAAAAAACTACACTGAGTAAAATCCATAGTCACCATATATACTAAATACTATAATATAGTATATATAACTATATATAATATGTTATATAATATATATATATTCAACCAGTAATATATACGGTAGCTTAAATTGTATATATTATATATTATATATTATATAGCTATATAACTATATATATATAATATACTAATATTATATTATAATAGTATATTATATATATAACATTATATATGCACGATTAGAGTTGCCACGGGCACAGAGTTTAACGCAAAAAAACTATTTGACAGAAGATAGCATTAAGATTGCCTAAAATTATTAAAAAAAAAAGTGATAGCTCGTTCTCGCATATATCTAACATCTAAAATAACAAAAAATAAATAGTTTAAAAACAGAGCAAATTTAAATTGGCAGTACTTTTGGGCGGAGCTTAATTTCATTACTTGATAAATGCTATCTCTGGAACGTTTCAAAAGGAAAAAGTTAAAAAAAAAAAAACTGGTTTCACAAAAATATGTACTAACATAGCTGTAAATTAGTAATAAAAAATTAGCTCCTTTCTCTGCATATTGCTCAGTATCCTAAATTAAACTTAGAAAAAATACTTAATAAAACACAGAATTTTAAAATGGCCAATATGTTTTTGGGCGCGGGGCTTTAATTGCTCTTGATAGACGGGCCAACCAATTTTAAAAGTTTGAAGACACGAATTAAAATTTAAAAATATAATTTCCCGAAAATTAAAAATACTAAAAAAAAATCCTAAAAAAGTTATTAAAAATTAAATAATTGTTTTCTCGATTCCTGCCTACTTTATGTTTATTACATAAAAAATTGAATTTTAATGAGAAGACCATTTTAATAATTGGCAGTACTGTTCTTTTTGCTCTCGGCTACAGAATTTGTCAATTAGTATATTAACCTATTATATATATATATATATACCCTATATAATAATAATAGTATATGCTATATATATGTATATAATATAGTATATATATAACTAATATATATATATATACTATACTATATATTATATATATATATATATATAAAATATATTATATAATAATTATACATATACTATATATATATAATAAATGAGTATTTAGCGATACCTATAATATATATACTATATACTATAATATACTATTATAGCTATATATATTATAGTATAGTATATATATATAGTATATAAATAAATATATAAATCTTAATAGTAGTATATTACTATACTTATATTATATATAGTACTATACATATATATGAATATATATATATCGTGTATCTTTATATATAATAATTTAATTATATATAATTATATTATATATATAAAAATAGCTATGTATACCTACTATATATATATTATAGATAATATATATATACTAATATACATACTATATATATATGTATATTTAATATATATATCTTATATATAATTATATACCGGATAATATATACCTTCATATGAGTAGTATATATACTCTATATTATATATACAATATAATTATATACTATATATACAATATATATATATATATATATATATATATATAGTAATATATACGGACTAATATAGACTCTTTTATGTTATACACGTTTGGGCCGTGCTTGTTTTTTATTTTTACTTTTTTTCATATATTGCCCTGATTATATGATCCTAAAGCAATTTAATTGTGCAGTCCGGTAACGAACATAATTACCAAAGCTCTTAAATTATTAAAATGTAAGTTTATATTTAACACCACTAAATAATATCAAGCACAACTAAATGGGAAAATTTTTGAGCGGGTGATTTTGGGTGAATAATTTTAACGCGAAAGAGGACCTAGGTGAAAAAGTTGTTGTTTTGGCAGTGTTTTAAACGAAAGAAAAGAAAAGGGAATAGAAGTAGTTATTAAATAATTTGTAATCATAGGTTCTTATTTGACGTAAAGTAATAGTTTAAGACAAACGGGAAACTAAACACATGCTGCCAGAGTATTTATGATGGTTTAGATAATTATTTCAAAGTCATGCAAAAGGAGTCATGTAAATTACCCAAAATTGCATTAATAAAATCAATTTAACGTACGCGAATAGTTTGATGAAATAGTTTATGGTACTCTTCTTCCAATCCTGAAACCATAAAAAATTTGGACAACTTACGTATAGGTAAAGTTCACCGTCTCCTTGTGTGCTGAAATATTTTTCGCGAATGTCAGATTACACCATTTAATTTTATTAATTTATTATTATGTATTTCTTTAATAAATCATAATTTAATGACCAAAAAATGCATTTTACCCATATCGATTACATGGATTTAGAACATTTTTATTGGCTAAGAATTTGCAAAAACAGTGCTATTTTCTTGAGGATACGTAATAGGTATTAGTATTAACTGATATTTAACAACTTTTCCTATAAATGAGAGTGATAAAAGCTCAAAAAATAATTGCTTTAGGCGTTAATAGTCGTTTAAAGCGGGTTCAGTGTATCAATATCGATGTTTTTAAAAAAAGCATAATTGAGATTTTATGCTATTGCCCTTCTTAGAACGTTGGCATTTTCGTTTGGAATTACAGAATGGTTTGAATGCATGGCAATCGCAGTATTAAAAAAACAAGAACAAAATTCGTAATGTAAGCTACACACTTAACACATAAACTATAAAATGTTATTGGCCAAATATTAAAATTTGTGATTCAGTAGCAAAATTTCTGCGAGTAATGTGTTGACTCACAATGCTGCTTCGGTCGAACTCGCCGCTGATCGTGATAGCAATCGAGTCTCTCTCTTCTCTCTCTCTCTCTCTCTCTTCAATCATATAACATATATAATAAATATAGTATATTATATTATATATATATATATATATATAATATATATATATATATATACTAGTATATATATAATAATAGATATACTATAGTATATAAAGTGTATATTCATATTTTAAAACTAACGAACCCCTAGAGATGATCCACTATATATATCAGTTAAGTCGGTCTCTCGGCCTCTAGGTGGACGACGGGAAGACAGGACGAAGTCCCCCCTCTGTGCCCCATCTGCTCAAGCCCCCTAATGCAAAATATGTTTCCCTGTGCACTCAAAACTTTGTATAGGGGTTCTTCAACAATAGTGGACAGAGAGGGACCTTCGCCCCCCTGTCGAATCCACCTAGATGCCGAGAGACCCCGACAACTGATATCTATGCGCTCTACTCTAGGGTATTCGCGTTAGTTTAAATCAGTAAAACAACGTGTATATATATATATTATATTATATAATATATTATAATTATATATATATATACTATAACTAGTATACTCATGATTAGTATATATCAACTATATATTTATAATAATAATCTATATTATATAATACTATATATATATATACTGTGAATTTTATTTATTTTCATTATATCTTATTTTAAATGAAGCACATTTAAGTTAAATACTCATAGCGTAACTATAAACAAAATAAGCTGAAAGCTAATGTCACTTCTTACGTGTTCGAAACAAGACTGATACTTATAGTATACCTTGTCAAGGTAACAACGAATAATCCGATAACCTACGCATTATCGGAAAAAACAGATCAGATATTCTGATAACATCTACTCAACCGCGACTATTACCATGCTATTATTTAAAAAAAAGAGAGCTTCCACAGTTAACCGGAATATTAAATTGATATAACAGTCATATGTAGATACATAATATAAATTACTATAAATTATTATATATATATAGTAAGTAATATTAGTATTTATAATAAATACTTATATATACTTATATAGTGCTCATATAATAAGTATAAATATACTTATTATAAGATATAGTATGATATAATATAATATAATTTATATAATATATATAGTACAGTATATATACTTATACAATATTAATTATAGTATATTAGGGCGGTTCTCCACACATACGCCAGAATTTCGTCGAAACTCCTTTTCCAAACAGACACAGTGCATGTATGGCGTCATTTTGGCAAAATCTTTGTCATCTTGCTTCGCTTGAGCGCGAAATACGCAAATCGTTTCAACAAACGACTCGGAAAAGATTTGGATCAAGTCTTATCAAACCAAGAGCAAAGCATGAAGAGCAAAGCTTACCAAAAAATGGGACGCATACACCACATGGAGAAGAGCGACTAGAAGTGTGCTGTGGACTTCATCACGTGATGAGCCGAAAAAAACAAAATTGCAACCTACGCAAGCATTTAGGTTTGACAACTCGCCTAGGTGTGAAGTCGCCTTAAGCTAAACAGAAGCATTCACCTAGGGAATATGCAATTTTGTTTACATGGTGCAAATTTGATTTATGTACCTAAAGTATGCAATTAAGATTGTAGAGTTTGGAAAGAGTTTGACTAGAATTTGAAGACTTTTTTTATATTAATACGAGACCATGGGTGGAGCCATACACTGATGGCTGAATGAATGCATGGCCAGACCGCGCGCGGAGCTACCGCGCACTACCCGCAACACCGGGTTGCCTAAGTTAAGATATTATTTTCTTTTTTCTTTTTTTACAAAAAGCACTAAAAAATAATTTTTTTTAACATAATAGCTTCGATCAATTTTTAACATTCGAAGCTGCGCGAAACATGATTGCAGAATTTTAGCCATATCGTACAGTAAAATATTTATATTAGATATAATACTTTGTCAAAACTAAATAAAGTAAACCAGTAATTAACAGAATTATTGCAAGGCATAAAACATATAGTATATATGTATATGGGAGGACCATTATATAGATTATATATATGTATATAGTAATATCTAATCGAACTTCTTTAGCTTTATTATAATACTATAAATATAATAATCAATAATAATTTAATAATAGCATAATAATAATAGATATAATAATCAATCAATATAATAAGTATTATTAATAATAATCAAGATAATAACTAATAATAATAATAATATAATAATGAATAATGAATAATAAATAATAATAATTAATAATAATAATAATTATAATAATAAGTAATAATAGTTAATAATAATAATTACTTTAAAATAAATAATAATATATAATAATAATAAAAGTTTTAGATTTCATTCCAACGTTCTATAAATATTTTTTTTTTGTACATTTATAGATTTTTCTCTTAAATTTAATTATTTAAAAATAACTTTACAAAAGTTATTTTCATTGGTAAAACAATGCTTTTGAAATGTACAAAACTTTGTACGTTAAGATATCTTGCTGAGGAAGTTTTGCAAGCGAGTATAGTTGTTTTAATGATATATGACAATGAAGTACACATCAAATGATACTTAATTTTAACTGATTAAGTACATTAAACGTTCTTATGTTAACGTATCTGGGCTATGGGTTTGATGTAGAAGGCCTTCACAATTTTGAGTTTCTGGACTTTACACGCGGGGAATCGTCAAACGGGTTCTGAATCTATTTCGCAAGGATATATGGAAATATCCTATCTATAGTTGAGTTGCGACCTGTGTAGTGTTGTAAGATGTTTCAATTAGACTTTTTCTTGGAAGGTAGATGGACGACCTTGGATAATAAATTAATAATAAGTATGAAAATAAGAGAATAATAATAATAATAGATAATAATGAATAATAATAATAATAATAATAGATAATAATTAACAAATAATAATGAATAGATATAATACAACATACAATAAATAATAAACGATATAAATAATAATAATAATAAAATAATAATAATAATTGAATGTAATAATAATAATAATAATAATAATAATCAATAATAATAATATAATAATAGTAATCAAAATAAAAAAAATAATAATATAATAATAATAATCAATAATAAGTACATACATAATAATAAATAATAATTCCAATAACTATAATATTTAATAATGAATAAGATCAATAATAATACAAATAAAAAGAATAAGAATAAAAAATAATAAATAATGATTAATAATAATTAATAATAATAATAAATAATACTAATAATACATCAATAATAATAATCGACATAATACCATAATTATACCATTCAATAAGTGATTTCTTTTTTTAATCAATAATTTTCTCAGTTAACTTGCATCTCTCTCCTTTTTTAAGGTCTTTTAATTTGATATAAAAAATTCTGAAATATCCACAAAATTTTTGTACGACGGGTGACACTTTTTTGCTCTTAGGCAGCTGCCAACGCTACAAGAAATGCTTACGTTATTATTTAAAAACTTTTGATCCGGTTCGGTAGACCACCTAAGGGAGTTAATTGTTAGATCATTAAATAACTAGCAATATGATAAAAAAAACAACAAAAACAAAGTACTTCATTAAAACCAGGGGCAAGATAAAATATTTAGCTTGTATAAGTTAGTAAAAACTGGGGAAATGGCCCTCTTATTGATCCTGAAATTATGAACAGAAAAGAAACAACTGTCTTGTCAATTAAGTGAAATTTTCAAATTATAATTTTAATAATATATTAACCAAAAATGTAAAAAAAGAATAAGGATATTTTTTTTTTTGAGGGGGGGCGCTTTCACACATAAGCTTTTTAAAATGCAGTAAGCTTAGGCAAAACTTATTTCAGTTTTAAATTGATGTATCGACGTAACAGTTGTTGCTTGGCCGCGGTAGAGCGAATGTAGGCGTCATGACAGTTTTTTTTTTTAATTAACGCCAATACCGCCCTAGGGTAGAGGAAATCATGTCTTAACCAATGAATGGCAGACCGCACGCGGAATACCGCTGGCTTCCGGCAAAACCCCGGTGCCGAAAATTAAAATTAATTCTTCTTCTTTGTAAGAATACGAGAAGGCAACTTAGCGTAGGTAAGATAACTTCTGAGTATCATTACCAGACCATCCGATACTAATTTTATTATTAATCTTATGGTGTAAGAAATGAACAAACAAAAAAACAAAAAACAGGCCTGTGGTCTATAACACAGAAAAGGAGCAAGTATATAGCTAGCTAATATAATGACTGATATAGTATATAGGGTCTATATTTATATTTTATATATATATAGACTAGCCATCAACTAGTATATACCGCAACTGCCCCAATTATTATATACTATTAGTATATGTATATAGTATATACAATAGTATTCGCCGTGCCTGTCTGATATTGCGCTGTATAGATAGGGTGTCACCTAGGGCGGTAGCTACCATATGATCATAGTAAGTAGTGAACCTCATACACGGTCACGTACTATATACCGCACCGTAGGTAGGCTAGTCACCCCTAGTGATTCGCCGCCCCGAACCGCCCGTCGCTTGACAGCGCACGGCACCCCAAGACAGCGGCCCCCGGACCTGCTCCATAGCTCACCCTTCTATCTAACTTACTAAACTTGAATTAGCCTTCGGTGTGAGTCACTAATGCCGGTCAGCCTGATGACCTATATACGTCCTCCGTTAACTCAACCGTATATATCATACGGCATGTAGTATAGTATATACTAACAGCATATTATT